>OU898280.1:156548245-156756421 GCA_918026665.1 Diabrotica balteata
TGAGGATAAAAATAGTATGAGGGAGGATATATTACATGGGTAGAGATTGGGTATAATGGGTGTGTTGAGTGGTGTATTTTGGTTTGTATTGTATGTGGGTTGTAAGGGTTGTGAAGTGGTGGGGAGGGGAAGAGGGGTATGGTTGGAGAATGATTTGTGATTTTATATTGAAGAGATTTAGTGTGAGTTATGATTGGGGAGTATGGGGATTGTAGGTAGGGGATTGTTATTTGGTGGGGGGTTTGGTAGATGGTGGGGGGGGGGAGTTGGGATGGGGGGTTAAGTGGGGTGGGGTAGGAGGGGTTGGAAGGATTATGGGGAGAATGGGAAGGTGTGAGGGTAGTTTGTTGTAGTGGATGAAGATTTAAGATTTGTAGATTTAGTATAATGATTGGGGTTAAGGGGAAGAAATGATTGAGGGGGGTTGTATGGGGAATTGAGTTGGTTTTTGAGGGGGGTTTGTGTGATAAGGGGAGTTGTAAGGGTGATTGAGATGGGGGGATGGGGGGAGGAGGATGGGTGGGGGTGGGGTTGGGGAAGGGGATGTTTGGGGGGTTGTGGGGTGGGGTAAGGGAGGATTGAGTATGAAGGATGGAGGTATTTTTGTAATTGGAGATTGTAGTTAGTTTGAAGGGGTTTGGAGTGTTTGGAATGTGGGTTTGGTATGGTGTGAGGGGGGGGGGGAGTAGTGGGGGAGGTGGGGGGTTGGTGATGGTGATAATTTAAAAGGGGAGTTTGAAGAAGGGGATATAAGGGGTTTTTGATTGGGGGGGGTGGAGGGGGGTGGTTGGAGGGGTTATTGGGGGTGTTGGGGTATTATTAGGGTGGGAGGGGTGGGGATTGTGGTGGTGGAGAGGAGTGAGGGGGTTTTTGTGTTGGAGGGGGGGAAATGTGAGGGGGGTGAGGGGGAGGGGTGTATAGGTGGATGGTTTAGAATATATGAGTAATTAGTGGGGGAAGAAATGGGGGTTTATAAGGTATGTAGTGTATACGTACTAGCCAGGTAGTTTGTGGTGTTCATTGCATGTAGCTGGGCTAATTGTCCGATGAGTTATTTTAGGAGGGTTTCCGAGCCGTACGTTTAGAATTGTTCTGTGGTCTGTTTCGGGGTTCTGTATAGTAGATGTATAAAGATTCTTATAGAACGTTTGTATTTCCTTGATTATTTGAGTTTTTTCGGTCACCGTATTCCCCTGTTGATTTTTGATTTTAGTTATCTTTGATTTTCCTTTAGTTAAATTTGATTTCAATACTCTCATGTTTCTATTGTTTTCGATGGTTTGCAATATTTGTTTTGTTTTATAAGCCCGCAAGTCTGACCTTATGCTCCTTTTAACTTTATTGTTGATAGCTTTATACTCTGGTAATTCTCTCGATGTTCTTCGTCTTTATTCCATTAAATTAAGTGTTGTTTGTTTCAGTTTCGTTTTTCTGGGATTTTTATTTTTATCACAGATCTTTTCTGCAGTTGATCTTATGTCATTCGTTAATTTTTGTGTTATTTCATTTATATCTTTCGTGTTGAATACTGGTAGAGGTCCTAGTTTCTTTTTTAGTTCACTTTGATATTCCTCTTGATTCATTTCGAGTGCTTCTATGTTTGGCAATTTATCCTGTGTTAATAATTTTCTTCTATCTAATTTCGTATTTATTTCTATTCGCGTCCTAACTAATCGATGATCACTATCAGTGTTGAAAGAATTTAGTACAGTAATATCTTTAGCAATGTTTTTGAAGTTAGAGAGTATAAAGTCAATTTCATTTTTTACTTTGCCATCTGGGCTTAACTACGTCCATTTTCTTTGCATCTTTTTCTTGCAGAAGGCATTTAAGCAGAATAGTTTTTCTTTGCTGAGGAAATTTACGACCATATCTCCCCTGTGATTTCTACTTCCCAGTCCAAAATTTCCAATATATTCGTTGTCGTTATTTTCGTTCTTTCCTATTTTAGCGTTGAAATCTCCCGTAATTATTACGTAATATGTTTTCCCTAGGTTTCTGGTTCTTGTAATGTCTTCATAAAGTTGTTCTACCTCTTCATTATCTGCAGAAGAAGTTGGTGCATAACAGTGGATTATTTGAATGCTGTATCTACGATTTAGTTTTATTACCATATAGATAACTCTATTAGAAATCGCTTGGAATTTGGTTACCATGTTTTCAATTCACTTATGTACTAAAAAGCCTACGCCTCCTATACCTTGGTTATTTCCTGAATTGTATTGGTACAAAGTGTGCCCTGATTTTAGTAGAGTCGATTCTTCGCCTTTAAGCCTTGTCTCGCATAGGCCTACTATGTCCCATTTAATGGTCTTAAGTTCTTCTTGCAACTCTTCTAGGTTATCTTCTGTCCTCATCGTTCTAATGTTATATGTTCCGATGTGCATTCTGTGTGTACTAAGCGATATTCTGTATGTCTTGCCTCCCCCATATTCCACGAGGCAGACCCTGTTCTGGGTGTGGGATTTGTCATAACATACTCCACCCACCTGGGGACCGTTCCGTTTCGTTTTAGTATTCGCCATTTCTGTATTTGAAAGGATGAGTAGCCTTGAAACACCACGCTGGCTAGACGGGTTGGTGAGTTTTATATCAGCCGCCCATTCTGGGTCAGACGCTGTTCACAGCCGTCCATTCTGGATCAGACGCTACTGTTTTGATTCTATATCAACCCTAAAATCGAGGGTTGCCATTTCCGCCATCCACACCGTACCGAAGCTCCGCTTCTCCGCCGTGTCTGCCTTTGTGGACCTTATCCGTAACCCTGGACAAGGGACCCTAACCAGGTACTGGTTTTCCGGGTCGGAAAGCCCCCGGAATCCGCGGAGGGCAGGGATTGATTCATTTTCCCTGATAGGACTATCTTTAAGAATTTAAAGAGTTTCTACCCGCTAAATTATAGGCATACCATATTATTGTGTTTCTTATTGAACTCACTGCAGCAATTAAAACACATCGTATTGTAAGTTAAATTATAGTCTACATGAGTAACATTAGTAACTGAGGTAGAATTATAGCTTTTGAGGACATTTTTCATTACGGTATGTATTTCTTCATACATAAGTCCTCAAATATTTAGAATATCAAACGGATTAAGGTTAGATTTCATTATAAAATATTTTAGCAATTGAAAATAATTTAAGAAAAAGTAAAAGTAGACATAATGAAATAAATTTTAACTGAGATTAAAGTAAATTTTAACTGAGTAATCCTCTCAGTAGGCTCTACAAATAGCTTTTTGTCTTTGCCCGTAGACTTTCTCAAATTTTCTGAGGTTTGACTGATAATAATCTCAATCCTCTTTGAGTTTAGTTTGTTTTGGTTATTGAAAGAGCTGTTCTTGCAGTCTTCCTCAGGTGCTCCAGTTAATGGCACCACCAAGAGTTTGTTTTGCTACTTTTCTGGATCCCCCTTATCGTACAGGATTTTTCATAAGCATAGCTTATTTTGTTTTGGATAGATAGTGTATACCCTTCTAATTCTGTATTAGTTCATGGCTGGTAAAACGTTTGTGGGTAAAAAAGAACCAATTGCCAAAAAAGACTGGATGACACCAGATATTATAAACCTCATAGAAGAAAAACGAAAAAAAATACAAATAAAGAGAAGTACAAGCAAATGAAGAAACTAGTAAAAACGCAGATCAAGGAAGCTAAAGAACACTGGATGGTAGAAAATTGTAGAGAAATAGAACTTAATATGAAACACGACACACATGGGCTACATAAGAAACTGAAAGAAATTACAGGAAATAATCGGAAGAGGATACCACAAGTTATATGAAACTCCAAGGGGGATCTCCAATTATGAGCAGTAGAAAAACAACACACTTTGGAAAAATACAACAAGGACTTATTCGTAGATAATAGGCAAGAAATAAATGATACATTACCAACTAAAGAAAATCTAAAAATTCTGATATCAGAGGTTAAACAGGCAATTAAAATCTCAAAAAGTGGTACAGCGCTAGGTCCCAATGAAATTCCTGTAGAGATATTAAAAATCCTAAATGATAAAAATATAGAGTGTCTAACTAAATTATTTAATAAAATATACCACGATGGTCAAATCCCGGATAAATGGTTAAAATCTATCTTTTTACCCTTACCCAAGAAAAATAATCCTAAATCTTGCGATGAGTACCGATTAATTAGCCTTATAAGCCAAACTTTAAAAATACTACTAAAAGTTATTCAGCAGCGTATATATAAAAAATGTGAAGAACAATTAGACAATACACAGTTTGGATTTAGATGTGGAATGGGAACAAGATAGGCACTGTGCGCAATGACGGTACTATTACAAAAATGCAGGGAATATAATTAAATCGTAATCATATGTTATATAGATTTCCAAAAAGCTTTTGATAGAGTTCAACATGGTAAACTCATACATGCATTGAAACACATACACCTAGATCTCAAGGATATTAATTTAATTAAAAATCTGTACTACAATCAAACAGCGGTCGTACGGGTGGAAGATAGTGAGACAAACCAGGTGGAAATTCAAAGAGGAGTCAGACAGTAATGTGTGCTGTAGCCACAATTATTTAATGTGTACTCCCAACTAATACTTCAGGAGGCACTATGGGAAAGAACTGAAGGTGTAAGGATTAGAGGGAGCATCATTAATAACATAAGATTTGCAGACGATACCGCAATCATGGCAGAGAATATAGACGATTTACAAACTCTCCTGGAAATCATTAACAGAGAAAGCAAAAAGATGGGACTAACAATGAATATAAATAAAAACAAATACATGGTGATATCAAAAAACCCTGTTGATAACATACAACTGACATTAGAGGGTAAACCCCTAGAGAGAGTCGACAAATATAAATACCTCGGAGCAATTATAAACTCACAGTTAGATCAAGATCAGGAGATAAAGGTCAGAATAGAAATAGCTCGAAAAGGCTTTATAAAATACAAGTCAAAGTTTACAAATAAGAAATTGAGTGTGGCCATCAGATTGAGGTTCGTCGAATGTTATGTTTGGTCGCAACTACTATATGGGCTAGAAGCTTGGCCTCTGAAAGCCCAATCTCTAAAAAAATTGGAGGCATTCGAAATGTGGCTATATAGGCGTATTTTGAAGATTCCTTGGACTGCAAAAGTCTCAAATGAGGAAGTGTTAAGACGAGTTGGACATGGCAGAAAGCTTATGAACACAATTAAAATAAGAAAAACATCGTATCTGGGCCGATACATACTCCGAAACGATAAATAATCTCTGCTACAAGTCATCATGCAAGGTAGAGTAGAGGGAAGAAAAGGCTTGGGAAGAAAGAAGAACTCTTGGCTAAGGAATATCAGAGATTGGATATACCTCAGTGTTAAACAGATATTTCACGTTGCAAAAGATCGAGAAGCGTTTAAAGAAGTGATCGCCAACCTTCGTTAGAAGACAACATAAAAAGAAGAAGATTAGTTTATGGAGTTAAAGCCTGTTCATTTTGCAAAGCATCTTATAAGATTCAGATGTAGACATCTACATCCATCATCTTAGGGTGGCTTAATTGGATAAGGCTTGTTACGAGACTAATAGTATAGGTTAGCCAATAGTGGTCAGTCATAGAGATGTCCTCCCCTTACTACCAGTTCTAAATTTTATTTGAAATTTCAGCTGTTTTTAGCGTGATATCTATGACTTTTTAGTTACGATTATTAATAAAGGTAGGTTTGGAGCCTTTATTTAAGATACTAAAATCTTTTCCAAGAACATAGTCATCAAGAGACTTGCCTTAAACGTTGTTATCTCAGCTACTCCAGCCTAGATGGTAAGACTTCTAATCACAGCTGATTAGTTCTACGTTCTGAATGAGTCAATGCACCATCAGAAGGCTTTAATTTTCCTGCGAATATATAAGTCTGTGCTTGGTTGTTGATTACTTAGTAAGCTAATAATTTGACTATTTGGACTGCAAAAATCAGTTATTTTGGTCTTAATTACCGAAGTTTCTTGAACTATTGCTCGTAAAGTTGACCGAACTATTAAATATAAACGTTAATTCTAAAAAAACATAAATAGTTAACGAGTTTGCTGTTTTTGAAACAATAAATTAGTTTTACTACTTTTAGAATACTTAATTTTAAAGCTTTTTTAATGTTTCTTTTATTTATATTAACTTGTGCCATCAACAAAGGACATTGACACTATTACAAAAGTAAGGACAACAATATATTTAAAGAGCGTTACAATGTGTACAAAAATGACAAGAACTCTATTTATATTACACAGTCTTCCTTACAGTCTTTGAGAAACTTTATTCCCTTATTGAAGTTATTCGTGGAATTAAGAGTAGCTGTTGGATTTCCATGATTACCATGGTTGCCATTAAGCATTTTTTCAAATTGATTCCTCAATATGTTTAGTATTTGCTCTTTATCATTAATTGTAGAAGCAGCCCTATCTTTACTTGCTGTTATTCTGGGATTTTATTATTTTCCACAGCTCTGTACACTGTATATATATATTGAATATAATGCGGTATATCACGTATGCTTACCAAACTCCCTATTTCAATTTGAAGTTTTTTGAAACCACATTATTAACTCTTACATTGGTGGTAATATTTAGATACAGTTCTTGTAATAAGTGGATTAGATATTATGGCTTGCCCAGTTCTCTAATTGTCCGGGGTCTCTATCTATCTATACAGCCCTTGCTGTCCAGTTTTGGACATAGGTCTTCTCTTCCTTTTTCTACGTTTGTCTATTGTATGCAGTTCTTATTTACTCCGGCCCTCGTATTTCTTCATCTGACCATCTCATTTGTAACTATATAAATTGTGTTCATTTGTGAACTTCTTATGTTCATAAGAATCTTTGTTTCCTGGGATATGAAACTTTTTTTTGTTGTCTGTACATATATATATATATATATATATATATATATATATATATATATATATATACATATATATATATACATATATATAGATATATATATATATATATATATATATATATATATATATATATATATATATATATATAAGGATCACTCAGACGAGTGGTGGGTTCTTATATCGGTCTCTAGGTGGAGAAATAAAAGACAAAGTTGATAGGCTACTTTATCTATTTTGAAGACGTTTCGCTTTCGAGTTTTGAAAGCATCATCAGTTCATCTAAAAAATTTTTACAATATGAGAACCACACAATCATGGAAACGATGTTAATTGTTACCTTAAAAAGATATGTAGCAGTCAATGTTATTAACAAACATGTGAATGAAACTAAGTAAATGGACATAATACGCTGATCTTGTATAAACAGTTAAGCACCTAACAACATATATGAACTTGTAAAAAAATTAGCACAGCAAATGACCATGTGGTCTAAAGTAAATTCATTCATTCATTCATTCATTCTTATGGTCATTTGCTGTGCTAATTTTTTTACAAGTTCATATATGTTGTTAGTTGCTTAACTGTTTATACAAGATCAGCGTATTATGTCCATTTACTTAGTTTCATTCACATGTTTGTTAATAACATTGACTGCTACATATCTTTTTAAGGTAACAATTAACATCGTTTACATGATTGTGTGGTTCTCATATTGTGAAAATTTTTTAGATGAACTGATGATGCTTTCAAAACTCGAAAGCGAAACGTCTTCAAAATAGATAAAGTAGCCTATCAACTTTGTCTTTTATTTCTCCACCTAGAGACCGATATAAGAACCCACCACTCGTCTGAGTGATCCTTATATATATATATATATATATATATATATATATATATATATATATATATATATATATATATATATATATATATATATATATTGGATTGACGGTCGTACTCCTTTTTCCGATATATATATATATATATATATATATATATATATATATATATATATATATATGTATGTATGTATATAGTGAAATGCACAAAGGAACTATTGTTAATCATTAAGATTTAAAAATTTAATCACAATATAATCCACTTATCTACGTTACAATCCGTCCCTTGTTTAGAACAAAGCTTATGTATATAATAACGCGTATTAATGATAGAATAAAAAACCTTTTAATAAAATATTTATATTGTGATGTAATTTCGAGTGGAAGTTTGTCAAAGGGATAGTATGAAACATCCGAACGGTTTAATTAAAAGAAGATTAATTTTCTCATTATCAATCAAAACAAACCTCAAACTGATAATGATTAAAATTTTAATTGGAGTGCTGTTATATATGTTTGCAGTTGTAAACTTCAAAGTTTTAACTTCCTTTCCCAATTTTTGCTTAGTATACGAGTGTCAGAACATTGCTTGTGAAGATGACTATTACATTAAAGGCAAGTTTTGAAAAGGAAACTAAAATAAATTGGCGTGTTTATGGAACTGCCCTAATAGGTAATTGTTAAATTTTAAAATTTTTTTAAACCAGCTTGCATTTATACAAGTTTTTCATCTATTGCACTGTCAAATACATAAAAGTCTATCTTAATAGAATCTTTTTGTTGAATTTTTCTATTTTTAGTAACTATGTTTTCTTACAACATTTTTCCTCTTATGTTTAGGCTCTGTGTTACTATCCCATCTTACGTAATTCGGGTGGTCTTCTCGATTTCTTTTTGTTACTATTTTGGTAATTTATCTTCGAATTCATTTTCTTCGACTAATTTTTCATGATGTAACTGCAGGTTTTACCAGAACAATTGACGCAAACTGCAGATCATTTGAGGCACGTTTTTCGGCAACCACACATACTATCATAGTTTCCTGACGTCTACAGAAAATTAATTTTAGAAGTTTCAAGGGTGCTAGAGTTGAGGAAGTTTGAATTGGTATCCTAACTTCTACATGCTTTTTCCAGCCCAATCTTCAGGATCAAAGTGATTGGTAAGCCACGACTGAACCTGGTATTAAACACGAAGACTGTGAGAACGGGCTGCATCTTATGTTAGAGGAAGCGATCATAAGCTAAATGTATTTTTGGTAGCTGTATTGGTTACTCGGTTGTATCTTATGATATCCAGATAATTATCTTTATTTTCACGATATACAGAGTCGAAAAAATTTTCGCTAACTACATTAAGCAAAGATGGCTTAACTTTCTTGCTCAGAAATAACTGTTGTTCTGCTAGCTATCTCAGAATGTTTCTATAAAATTTTGAATAATTTGAATTTCATTGTTTTCGGATCTTGTAAATTGCAGATATTGTGTCGCAAGAGGTCGCCATATATTAAACTTGAAGGACAGTGTCACTGATCCGACTTATACCTTTTTAAATGTATTAAGAATACATTAGACTGTTTTTTTTTTCTATTAGCATAAGCAAGACAAGAATGTCATTGTCCTACATATGTCCCATAATATATTGTGATATCAAATCACCATTTTAAGTTTACCTAAATCTGGCTTTCTGACTTCACTAAAACGCAATATCTGTATGTCTTAACGTTTCATCTCGTGTCATGCGTTTGCAAGTTTTTCTATTTCAAACAGACTATGATCGTTCCATGTTGCAATCTTAACATTCGTAATAAAATATTATTTAAACTGTTCCTTCCAGGAAGTCCTTCTTGATTATTTAAGATCTGGCGAAAATTGGGAGTCTGTTTCTGTTTTTGCTTCCATTGCAGATTTTTTGGGAAATATTTACCAGAGTGGTGTGTTGTTGCATCCTCTGGTTTGTATTTTAGCCGATACTTTAGATACAGACACTATTGGCAGTCTTCCACTCTAAATCAGACACTACGTGCTGTTTTTGGTCCACCCCGGGTATTGCAAGTTGCGTTTTTGTGCAATGTGGGTTGGCCAAAGCAGAATTTGATATTAAAAAGTTTTAATTATAACACGACAAACAGATATTCTCCTTTTATAGATCTTTGTAAAACGTTAAATAATTGGAGGCTTACCATTAAATTCCAGTACCAATTGAATTTTGTTTTTACAGCATACAATAACATACAACGACAATAAAATATTTTAAACTATTACCGTTGTAATTATCGCTATTTAAATTAACATTTAGTTTACTTTCAGAACCTTACCTAACGTAAATATTTGTATATTTGTAAATAAATTTGTTTCACTTGGTTTGCGCAGATTTTGCCAGTCATGTTTAGTATATTCTATTAGTCAATAATCTTTCTAAACAAAATATTATGTATATCATAACATTAATAATCTTTAATTTTCTTTTTCATTTCTTTTTCATACAAGCTTTAAATATGATTTTATTTCGTATTTTGCGTAGTAGTGGCTTCTGCATTCAATTTCCAATTAGATTCTTTTAACATTTTAAACCATTCGATATCATTATTTCAGCTTTTGGGTAGCTAATGGGATGGTTTATTATTTTTTCTTCAAACGTCAAATGATGATGACATTACTTATCTAACTTGATCCTATCAAAGTTTGATGTCTCCGCCGGCAGCAGTTTTTTTCCCCATTTCTTTACGACGCGGCGGAGGGAAAAATGTTGTCATGGCAACAATATGAAACATGTCACAAAGCAACAATACAAATGTCATTAACAACAATTAAACATCATTTTTATTTATAGTAATATTAAAAGTACAATTAGCTAATGAGGCATTTTCAAAATTGAAACCGTGCAAAAATGTTCCCGACTCTTGATACGCATTGGTAATTGTTGATGATACTGATGGTCGAGAACAACTTTCAGCAATCATTCCCGATGTTGGCGAATCATGAGGGTTTAAAATTTTTTGAGCATTATCGTTCTTATTTCTTATTGAATCCTCTATATATCCTTCGGCAACCGTGCTTGATTTCCAGCCCCCATGTCGTTTGAGAGGCATTCTAGATTTCCGCCTCCATCAATTAAAAGTGTTGCCGAAGTTCGTTGTAAATAGTGACCCGTGTATGCGCTTGCATCGTTTAAATTTAAATAACTAGCTACTTTTTGGGCTACTGCACTGATGGAATGTATTCTCATGACGCTTCGGTAACACTTTCCATTTTGGTACTTGACAAAAAATCGGTTTTCTGTGAAATGTACAGGCCGCAGTGATGCATACTTTTTATACAGTTTATTGTAATTTTGACCAATTATCGTAAAAGATCGAATTTGTCGTGTTTTACTGTCTAGGATTTTGATAATTATTACATTTTCTTTATTCTCAATGTCCACAGTCTTCATTTTTATCATTTAGTCGCATCGACAGGCGCCGGTAACCCCAATTAACAAAACAATCTGAAATATTTTTATAATTTAGTAGAGTATACTACATGCTTTGCAATATATTTTTTTTTACCTTTAATCCTAAATACAACTTATCTGGCGTTTCAAACAAAAATTTATTAAACTTGTCTTTAGTAAAAACTTTAGACTTCTTTGCAGTATATCCTTCGCTTGTTTTTTTCAGAAAGGCACGTAATTTAAAAATTTGCTTATTTTCTTCATTTTTTCTAATAACTAACTCGGATTTTATCATAGAGTATCGTGACCACATTGTAGAAGATTTCCATTTATTTTCATTTTCCATTATATTAAAGTATGCCAGTAAAACGTCTTCGGTAACTTGCCGTACTCCTCTTGTATCGCACCACTCTTGGAAGTGCTTGTACGCTAATCGATACTTTATTCCGGACTTGGAGGGCCCCAAACTTGCTACTGCATTATTACTCGCAGACTCAATTTTGTTTAGGTTTTTCATTTTCGCACTAAATTTGCGCTTGCGGTTGCAATAGCAATAAGCTGTCTTTAATAATTGCAAACAACTGTCAAACAACTGTAACCAGGGAGACGCAAATCCCACCAACGACGACTTAATTATTTTAATTTCTAACATCTAGACGACTTTGATAGTTGTCACAGTTAATTTCGAGTAAAAATAGCGTATAAATTGTACTATTTATTGTTGAAAATTGCTACGTTTGAAGAAAAAATAGTATACTTTATTCGGCAAAGAAGCGACTTTTCTTGACATGCCCTCTATTACGCGCCTCACTTCGTTCGGAGCGTAATATCGGGCGCGTCAAGAAAAGTCATGCTTCTCCGCCTCATAAAGTAATATACTATTTCCTTATTAAATAAAGTCTCGTTACCATCAGTACCGTCTTTTTCTTTAAAGGTATTACATTATTAAGAATTGTATCGTCACTTAAAAAAATGTGAACCTTTTAAACAAAGTTTAGCTAAACAGTGTCAAAATTAGATATTAGACAAATAGAAAATTTGTGTTCAGTAGCATCTCACTAATCGGGCAATATTAAAAACCAGGAGGTGCCAGATTATTAAAATGATGACATTATGGGATTGTATAGAAACTATTAAAATAAGTAAAATTACTGGCAGTGCCAATCCTAGGGAGTTTGTCGCCCGAATGCACAGTAATGTGCCGTGCTCCCCTCTAGAGAATGTTTAATTCTTTCCAGTCCAATTTATTTTTTTTTCGGTAAATGTTGTTGAAAAAAATGTATGTTATGGGAAATGATACAGGAAAAAATAATTGTAGATAACTTTTTAAAAAATTTTGCATCCTAGAATCTCCAAACTCAAAGACAAAATTGATCCCATTTGGAATCATCTGGCGTTGGTGGTACTTACTTACTTACTTACTTACTAATTATCTATTTCTAACAATTGATATAGTGGTCTGGTAAAAAATTGACTATAGTGGGAAATACGTTTATTATTGCACTTTTACTATTAACAATTTAATATTTTTATTATTGTTAAAACATAAAAAACATTGCACTTAGAACATTTTATTCTAGAGTAAGACTGTACACATAATTTGCAACTTGTGCGATTTTGATCATGTAGTGGCAAGTGTCCACAATGAAACTTGCGAGAATGGGGAGTTTTTGATAAATTTTGCCACCAGTAAAAACATGGTTATAAGCTCCACATGCTTCCCACATAAAGACATACACAAAATGACGTGGATCTCACCAGATGGAGCCACAACCAATCAAATTGACCATGTAATGATAGACAAAAGGGCAGCCATTATTATCTCTGATGTGAGAATACGACGAGGAGCATGCTGTGGATCAGACCATCTTTTACTGCAAAATAAATTTAGGTGCAGAGTTAACAGAGAAAGAAACGAAAGACAACAAAGACCAAACAAACTAGACCTGGAAAAACTGAAGACTTAGGAATGTAGAGAGAAGTCCGAGCAAGAAGTCACAAATGAGCTAAGGACACAAGAACTGCACTCCATAGAGAGCAAATGAAATAATATCAAAACAGCAGTGCTGACAGCAGCAGCGTCCACCGTGGGAAACAAGAAAAAGAAGAGAAGAGGAACATGGTTTGATGACGAGTGCAGGCAAGCGATAGAAGAAAGAAACGAAGCGCACAAAATGTACATAACAAGAAGAACACGGGAAAGACGAACATCATTTGAAGTCGCAAGACGGAAAGCAGACAAGATATGCAGAAACAAAAAGAGAGCTTATGAAAATGGACAAATAGAAGAAATGGAACAAAATTTAAAAAAAAAACGAAATTAGAGGAGCTTACGAATACCTAAAAAAGATAAAAAGTGGATATAAACCTCAAACAAGCCTATGCAAAGATGAAAGTGGGCAAATAATCAGTGACCAACAGAAAGTCACAGAAACCTGGAAGCATTATTTTCAGACCCTACTTGGAACACAAGTAGATATGGAAGATGAAATGGGTACGAACCATGTAAAAGAGAACGAAGTTGAAGTAGAAGCTTCAACCATAGAGGAAGTTCTCGAAGCTATTAAGGCCCAGAAAAACAATAAAGCCCCGGGAGTTGACGAGATTCCAGCAGAACTGTATAAGGTAGGTGGCAACCACCTATCAAGTCATATCCACGCGCTTATCAAAGAAATATGGCAAGAAGAGAAAATACCCGACGAATGGAAGAAAAGTATAATATGCCCAATCTATAAAAAAGGAGACAAACTCCAATGCAAAAACTACCGTGGAATTTCTCTACTATGTACAGCGTATAAAGTCCTCACGTATATTATAAACCAGCGACTCCAACCACTAGCAGAAAATATTATTGGAGAATATCAGACGGGCTTCAGACGGGGAAGATCGACAATGGATCCAATATTTACAGTCAAGCAGGTCTTGAGCAAATCGTGGGAACACGACATTGATGTTCACAACGTGTTTGTAGACTTCAAACAGGCATACGATTTAGTCAAAAGGGACAGACTATACTATATATTGGCAGAATTAGCAATACCACATAAGCTAATTAGACTCATTAAAGCCACAATGGATGAAACTCAGGCATGTGTACGAATACAAAACAACCGGACAGACTTTTTCAAAATCTCGCAGGGACTAAAGCAGGGAGATGGACTGGCACCAACATTGTTTAACCTGGCACTGGAGTATACGGTTAGGCAAATGCAAACTGGACGAGAAAACCTACTGACCAATAAAACGGTTCAACTGGCTGCCTACGCCGATGATATTAATATTATGAGTAGAACATCAACAGGAGCACAGGAAGCATACGCAGAGTTAAAAACACAAACGAAAAGGCTAGGTCTGGAAATTAACACAGAAAAAACAAAAATAATGGTACAGACGAGAAGAAATATAATCCCACAAAACATTATACATGAAGATGACATTGAAACGGTTGAAAAGTTTACATACCTGGGAGTAGAAATATATGCCGATAAAGCAGAGGATGGAGAAATACGAAAAAGGATAACGCAGGCAAACAAAGCTTATTTTGGCCTCTCCCATATATTTCGGTCTAAAAGTGTCCACCGAAATACAAAGATGAGAATCTATAAAACTTTAATTCGGCCAATAGCATGTTATGGCAGCGAAGCATGGGTCCTGAAAGAAACATCCAAAAACAAACTCGACACATTCGAAAGAAAAGTACTGAGGAGAATACTAGGACCTGTGAGGGAAAACGGAATCTTCACAATTCGATATAACAACGAGCTCTATCAACTGTATAAGGAAACACCCCTGTCAGACTTCATTAGAATACAAAGATTGCAATGGGCCGGACATGTGATACGAATGGGAGAGGATAGGCTACCAAAACGAGCACTGAACGCCAGAATGCAGGGAAAGAGACCAGTTGGAAAGCCAAGAAAGCGCTGGGAAGACACAGTAAGCAGCGACGCACAAGCACTTTTAGGAGTCCGTGTATGGAGAAGAGCAGCCACAGACAGACAAGGGTGGAGGCAAAAAATAAAGGAGCCAAGGCTCATTTTGGGCTGTAGTGCCGTAGAAGAAGAAGAAGTGGCAAGTGTCCTACACCATCAAATTAAACATCTTGGACTGGTGCAGGATGCATTACTTATTTGGTGTATTCTTTTGAGAAGTCCTCGTTTTCTCATGTCGGACTTTTCAGCTTTCAGTAACGCATATCCAACTTTATCTAACAATCCAACTGAATTTTTTTATACATATGAAGTTCATTTGGTTATGGACTACTCGTTCAGGTATCTTTAACTAACCTCTAGGTCTACAGACGACTTCTTTGGAATTTTTAAATTGTATTTAAAAACATTAGTAACTTCTCTAAAACTTCTAAAACTACTATTGTTCTAAAGCTATTTTCTTGTGGCATTGTAAATTAATTACTATTTAACTGGGAATAAGCCACAATTAAAGATAAAAATACGTTTATTGACGTTTCAATTTTCACTTAGGAAATCGTTCTCAAAATACAAACAGTAAATTAAACAAATTTTGTTTTTTGTTACATAGTGAAAAATTCTTCTAATAATTTAATTTTATCTGACTCATTTATATTGACAATTCAGACATACATTATGCATTTTAAAGTAGACAACTTTAAAATGATATTGCCAATATTGTTGAGTTGCGCTCCTGGGACGACTTTACTTATAAGATAGTTCATTCGATTACATGAAATCAACTTTAACTTGAGAATATCCGTCAGAAAAAAATCGTAGCATGTAATTCAATGACAAAGAATTGCATTTATAAAATACCTTGTGAATGCGATCAGTTTTATTTAGGTGAATCATCAAGGCCATTAAATGTTAGAATAAGTGAACATCAATCTTATATTAAAAATAGAGAATTTGATAGATCTCAAATATGTAAACACGCATGGGATAATGAACATAGGGTTCAATGGAATAATTCAAATGTAGTCTTAAAAGAAACGGATGGTAAAAAAAGAAAAATTAAAGAAGCTGCTCTAATTATGCTAAATGAGACCAATTGTGTCGCAAATTCCTCTGCAGAATGTAGTAGGATCTGCTTACCAATATTGAAAGAGGAAGTTATTAATAAGAAAATAGCAGTATTAGTAGGTCAGTAACATATAGAGGATACATCATTTATGTTTTTTAAATAACGTAACAAATAAAATCAGAATTTTGATGTTTGTTGAAGGGAAACTAAATTCACGAACAAATACTTACAATGTCAGGATAGTATTATGAGGTTTTTTTTCCTGGTTTTTCAATCATAATTTACTATGGAATCACTAACAGGAGAATTTAACTGTCATCACGTCATGTGATTTGTCAAAAATCATAGCATGTACTTCGTCTTTTAAAAGACGAATTACATGCTATGCTTTTTTTCTGACGGATATTCTCAAGTTAAAGTTGATTTCATGTAATCGAATGAACTATCTTATAAGTAAAGTCGTCCCAGGAGCGCAACTCAACAATATTGGCAATATCATTTTAAAGTCGTCTACTTTAAAATGCATAATATATGTCTGAATTATCAATATAAATGAGTCAGATAAAATTAAATTATTAGAAGAATTTTTCACTATGTAACAAAAAATAAAATTTGTTTAATTTACTGTTGGTATTTTGAGAACGATTTCCGAAGTGGAAATTGAAACGTCAATAAACGTATTTTTATCTTTAATTATGGCTTATTCCCAGTTACATAGTAATTAATCGTCCAACTTGTTAAACTGTTTGTTCAGGCTGTTAGGCCGTTGACGTCTGTGGGATCAGTGGGACCCTTATGTCCGAATATTAGACCAGTCTCGTTCCAAAAGAAGCTAGTCATTTTGGCTCGGTACCTATCTGACCGGTATACCGCTCTATCTGATCGGTAGGGATCTAAATTAATAATGTTTCCTTCTGAATGTGTTTCATTTTTATTATTTTTTTTTTATCCAAATTTTTGTTGGATCAAATTATAGGCCAGTAAATGAAACGTAAAATACAGCAAAACTGTATAATAATTTTAAGTGTCATCACCGAATTGCAGGAAAATTGGATTCTTCACATTTGGACTTTTTATAATTAGGTATAAATTAAAGTAGATAATTAATTCAAATCATTATTTAATGAAGTAAATGAGTGTCAAATAACATTAAACAACATAAATAAGATTTTATTCCCGTAAATTTCACTACCTAGATTAGTTGTAATTAAAACAATGTCATTGAATACTTTGTATCTGCTGATCTGACCTCGAAAATCTAATAGTCATTCGTGGTCAAAGAAATAAGATCCCCTTTGGCCCCCAGGTGAATTTTATAAGTACCCGTTAGGTTATGTTTAATAATTTTTTTTAATTATTGGGCAGGAGTGACTAATCTATCACTTAAAAAAATGTTGAATGCATTACCAATCCAAATAATGACTTTTTAAAAGGCTCTTTAAACAAAATGAATACTTGCAGATTGATTGAGATTTAGATAATAATACTTCATTTTCTTTTTTAGCGGATTTGCTCTTGGTTTCCTCTGGACTAACACTGGTATGGCCATCAGCAGTAATGCCAAAATTATACTCAAACGACACCACAGTGAATCCAATTGGAAGACCCATTACTCCTATGGAAAATTCAGTAATAATGGCATCCTCAGCACTGTCTGCTTTGTTTAGTTTTTTCCTTATGGCAAAGTTGTCAGATGCTATAGGACGAAAGATGAGCATGAGAATATTAGCAATCGTGAACACCTGTATTCTAACAGTACTAGCATTTGCAACAAACGTATATATTTACATTGTTGGTTTTTTGATGCTGGGGTTTGTTTCTTCAGGTGTGTTTATTAATGTTGCCATATATAATAGTGAAATTTCTGAAGATAAAAACAGAGCTTGGATAGGATGTGTTGTTGGTCTAATGATGCCAACTGGAAACCTTCTTGGTTACATATTTGGCGCCTTGTTAGATAATGTTCGGAACTATACACTATTTTGTGCTTTACCAGCTTTTCTTCATATTTTACTCTCTTTCTTTGTAGTAGAGTCTCCAACATATTTAGTGTGTAAAAAGAAAAAAACAGAAGCTTTGACAGCTTTAGAAAAGTTGAGAAAAACTAAAAATTTTAAGGATATTGAAATGGAATATCGCCTCATGGAGGAGTTTAATTCATCTGGGGACACTGATAAACAGGATACATTTGCACTTTTCCGTTGTGCATCTGCGAGAAAAGCATTATTTTTAGGATTTGTACTATGTACTACTCAGCAATTATCTGGCATACTTATAGTTTTGTCGTACATAGTTCTTATTTTCAATGAGGCAGAAGCGTCGTTGTCAGGAACTACAGTAAGCATTTTGTTCGGAATAATGCACATTTCAATTATTCTTGTTGCTGCATTTATTGTTAATAGATTTGGTAGAAAACCGTTGATTTTGTTCTCTTCACTGGGATGTTCAGTTTCAATGATTTTCTTGACAGTATATTTTTATTTGAACGATCACAACATGCCCATAGTAAACAGTATGCGATGGATACCCATTGCCTCCATTATATTCTTCATTTTTTCATATGGTATGGGACTTGGGCCTATACCAATGGTTTTAATTGGAGAACTTTTTCGTAATGATCTTAGAGCTGTAGGAGTGGCTACTATTACAATAGCTGAATGTATAATAACAATATTTTCACAATTTTTGTATCCAATTTTGACTGTTAATTATGGCGTTTATTTAAGTACATCTGCATATGCTGTGAGTACTTTGATAGGCTTTGTATTATTATTATTTTTATTACCCGAAACTAGAGGAAAAAGCTTCATGGAAATTCAAAACATCCTTAACAAGTAACATAAAGTTTTACATATATTGTGTTTCCGGAAATATACATAAAAATGTTAAATAAAGTAAAAATTATAAAACCGGTTAAATAGATATAACATCTTAATTTGAAACAGTGTTCATAGCATTAAAGGAATTAATGTTTCCATCGATATTGTTGCTATATTCTCTTCACAAAGTAACAATCTATTAATGTTTATCTTTTTAATTTCCTGTTCAGTGCTTGTTCGCTTTATTGTCTTGCTTCTCGAAAAATGAAATTTAGAATTACTTAATATGTACCAATCGCAAAGAAGCTATACAGAAATACAGTTTGAATTCTTCTTCTTAAGGTGCCGTGCATTTCTGCGTAGGCGTCCACCGTACATCGTCTTGTCAGATGAGATGTTAAACAGTCAGGATAATAATTTGATAGTTTGAAGAAGCTACTGGAAAAATTCACTTACAATAATGTAATAGTACATGTGAAAGCGAATTAATGGTTATAAAATAGAAGTATCCGGGCACCTCTAAAAAGACCTAGGTTTACAATGAAGGACAAAATCCCTTTTTTTTAGTTTCATCTACATATCGATCATGCGGAAGAAGAGGATTACAACTCAAAAAACGTAATTTTCCAGTAGAGCTATTTAAATATTTTTTTGTAACAAAATTTCACTACGGTATTGTTATAGTGCTGTTTTGACCTCTCTGTTTCACCTCTGTCTCTTCAATCCTGACCCCCCCAGGAGGAGTGTAGTGGTCGACGTGATGTCGTGTATTGTCCGTCTCTAGATATCTCTGTCTCTGGTCATTTCTTTTAATTCATGCATAGGTCTTTATAATTCTGTAATTTGATCTCTCCATCTTGTTGGGGATCTTCCTCGTGATCTTCGGCCTTCTACCTTTCCTTGTCTTAGGAGTCTTTCCATGTTTTCTGTGTTTGCTCTCATGCCCAAAATCTTTTAATTGTTGGAGATGGACTTTACTAGAGAGTCGTTGGCTAACTTTTAGCTCTCTAAAAATTGAATTATTTGTTCTACGGTCGGTCCGAGGAATTCGTAACATTCGTCTCCAACAGAACATTTCAGTGGCGTCTATCTTTCTTCTCTTCGATTGTCTTAGAGTCCAAAATTCATATCCGTAGGTCAGTATTGGGAATATTAAGCAGTTGATCAACCTCATCTTTATCGCTCTTGAAATTTGACAGTCCTTCCATATTTTGGTCATTTTTGCTGTGGCAACTTTTGCTAGATCACATCTACGTTTAATCTCTTCTTGTAATGACCCTGTGTTTGTGATTAATGATCCTAGGCATAAGTATGAGCTCACAACCTCGAACCGGTCAATTGTGGTTATGTGTGGATGATTGTTGTGTAGTCTATCCACTATCATGATCTTTGTCTTTGATATGTTTAATTGCAGACCAAATATTTGACTTTCGTTTTCGATCAGTCGCATAAGTTCTATCAGCTCTGCTTGACTATTTGCAAGAAGGACTGTGTCATCTGCGAAACGTAGGTTGTTTAGTTTAGGACCATTTATTGAGATGCCCTTTTCCCATCCTTCAAGTGCTCTTCGCATAATATACTCCCCATTATGTTGAATAATTGTGGAGATAGTATACATCCTTGTCTGACACCCCGTTCTGGATGAAACTCGTTCGAAAGTGTGTCAAGTACTTTAACTGATCCAGTAGTGTGTTCATATAGTTCAGTTATAAGCGTAATTAGATGTTGTGGTACGCCTACTTCTTTCAGTATTTGCCATAAGTATCTCCACTTGACCCCGTCGAACGCTTTACGGTAATCTATAAAACAGATGTATAGTGGGATGTTGAATTCCCTAGATTTCTCGATTATCTGTCTTATATTCAGCAGGTGTTCTCGAGTGCCTCTACCTTTGGTAAATCCAGTTTGCTCTTGTGGAATTTCCTTTTGAAGGAATGTTTTCAGTCACTCATTGATTATATGTAGCCATTATCTTGCTGGCATGGGATATAAGAGAGATAGTTCTATAATTGTCGCATTTATGGAAGCTGCCTTTTTTATGTTTGGTCGTTATTGTAGATTTTTTCCAGTCTTCAGGCCATTGTTTGGAATGCCATATTTGGTTACAGAATAGATGAAGTAACTTTACGCCGGTTTCTTCTGTGGCTTTAAGCATTTCTGCTGTTATCATATCTGGACCTGGTGCTTTGTTATATTTGAGCTTGTTGATAGCCTGTCTTACTTTATTTTCGAGTATATCAGGTTCTTCTTCCACCTCGTCAGAGATTTGGCTAACAAGCTCTTGGCGTTGATCATCTTTATATAGGTCCCTGCAATACGATCTCCTGTTTCACCTATTTGCTCTATTTTTGTCTGCCTAGTTCCTTGACCTTCTTGCTGTCTGCTTGCTCTGTTCTTTTCCCTTATCAAGTCTTTTATTTCTGGCGGTATATCCTTAAACATTCCTGTGTGCATTTAGACTTCCTCTTCTGAAGTGCTGTTTCTAAGTGCTTGTTGGATGATGTTTTCAAACTCTAGGTCTCGGTCTTCCATTTCTCGTGGGTTGTCTATCACTGGAACTATGTTTATTTCAGTGCTCACGAGTCTTTTGAAGTTTGTCCACTTTATTTTCTTTTTAACTATTTTAATTGTAGTTTCTTCTTCCTACGTTCCTAGTTCTAATAGGATGGGGTTGTGGTCCGTTGTGCCTTCGTTTAATGTTTGTAATTCTGTTTGTTGTCCTAGGTTTCTTGCTACTACAATGTCTATGTGTGTTTCCTGAATAATGCGTTGGGTCTGTATTGCCATATGTGGTCTTACGTAAGTGGAGGTAATTTTGACTTCTCCTTGCCTCATTTGTAGTCCTATTGTTGTTGCTTGCATAGTATTTAATTGTGGTGTTACAATTCTAATATGACCTATGCCTTTTTTCACTAATATTGCTGTACCACCTGATCTTGCTATGTTGTCGTTCCTGTATATGTCGTAGCCTGGAAACTTGATGTTGATGTTGTCCGTGAGCTTCGTTTCCTGTATTGCCACGACATCCATTTTATATCGATTGACCAGTTCGTCCAGTATATTCTGGTTGATTTTTATTTCTCCTGGATTCCAGGAGCCTATGCTTTTTCCTTACACTAGTGTGGAGCTAGCTTTATGTCTGCGATCGCCTCGAAGACTATCCTAGTAACTAGATCTTTCACAAAGCTTACTAGGACCTCTTGCTGTTGTTTTGAAATGAGTATCGTGTTCTCAGTGCTTTATGCTTTAGCTGCCTGCGCATATAAGGGCCCGCTAGATGTAGTTTGCGGCCTTCTTTGTGTTGTTTGTTGTCTTTTTTGGGCTTGTCCATAGAATAAAGCACTCGATGACAATAAAATGCCCGGGGATAAAACGTACTTGATCCTTCCCAATTTCAGAAAGTAAAATTCTTCTAGAATAATGTGTAAAAGTATATGCTAATCTCATCAATTGCTTTTAAAGTCTCGTATACGCTATACCGAGTATATATGAGTTTTTTGTTGCTTTGGTTGTTGGTTGAAAGTCTTCTATAATTCTGCTCATAAAATAATTGTTGGAAATTGTTTCTGTATAATTCTCAGCAGTTTTTCTAGATTTCGGCCATGCTTCCTATAATGGTGTTTCACTTCTTTGTTGTCTGAAATAACCTTAATTGTGGCTTAAACTCTCGGGCCAAATGTATAACTTTTTTAAACAGGTTATGACTTTTACGGTGGTTTGCATCTTTCCTGTTTTTATGTTTTTTTTTTGTAGCATAAGTCTTTATTCTTTCACTATTTCCAAGATTTTTCCTGACATCCAATGTTTATGCGATGTACCCTCTTCTTTCGCTGAATGAATTAAAATTATTTTAAATTTTTTAAGAAATATATACTTTTCCTTCATTTAAAACACTATTTAATCCAGCTAACTTTGATTTTTTGCGTCAGTTTCTATTTCGTGTAAGCAGTAGCTTTCGGATTCTAAGATTAATCATTTTAGTAAAAATGTATGACCTTTCCCGTAACCTCACCCTTTTCTTAAACTACTACTTCTACTCCGTGGCGTTACCACCCTTGGGGGTTTTAGCCGACTCGACAACATGCCTCCACTGTTTTCTGTCTTGAGCAACCTCCATCCAATTCTCCACGCCCATAATGCTTAGGTCTTCTGCTATATTATCTCGCCACCGGAGACTAGGGCGTCTGCGTGGTCTCCTTCCAGTTGGGACTTCCTCCCACACCAGTCTTACTGTTCGTTCGTCAGAATGTCTTCTGAGGTGTCCTGCCCATTGGAGTCTTCTGGACTTTATTTCTTTTATGATGTTGGCGTCTATGTAAAGTTCTTCAAGCTCTTTATTAGTTCTTATCCTATATTGTCCTGATGCTTCATCAAGCACCGGACCAAAGATCTTCCTTAGGATTTTTCTTTCCCAAACACGTAGTCTCTCTTCATTTGCTTTTGTTATCGTGCACGTTTTGCTTCCATACATCACAACGGGTCGTATGATTGTTTTGTAGACCTGTATCTTCGTACGTCGTGTTAGTTGTTTTGATTTTATAAGGTTTTGGAGGGCAAAAATACATCTGTTGCCGGCCTGAATCCTGTTGTTTATTTCTTGTGATCCGTTATTGTATTCAGTTATTGTTGTTCCAAGATACTTGAATTCTCTAACGCGCTCAAAGTTAAAGTCATCGATGGTAATGTTCTGACCGATTCTGTCTCTGCTTTGGTTATTGCGGCTCATATACATATATTTCGTCTTGTTTTCGTTGATTTGGAGCCCCATCTTCCCTGCTTCCTTCTCAAACCTTACGAAAGTCTCCCTCATCCTTAATCGCGTGTTTCCTATTAGATCTATATCGTCTGCAAATGCCAGTAGTAAGTTTGGTCCTTCTCGATGAAATACTGTATTCGGTTTTTCGATTCTTGCACTTCTGATTATGTGCTCCAGAGCTAAGTTGAAGAGTTGTGGTGAAAGTGCATCTCCCTGTTTTAGTCCATTGTTTATTTCAAATGTCTCCGAGTATTGTTATCCAACTCTTACCTTACATCGTAACCGTTCCATACACATCCGTATCAACCGGACTAGTTTTTTTTTTGGAAAGCCAAGTTCCTGCATCGCTGTTCACAGTCTGTCCCTACATACTCTATCAAATGCTTGTTTAAAATCTATGAACATCTGATGAAGATAACGATCAAACTCCCAGCATTTTTCCATTATCTGTTCTATTGTGAATATCTGGTCAATTGTAGAGCGGCCCGGTCTAAGTCCGCATTGATAATCTCCAACGATTTCTTCTGTGTATGTTTTGGTTCTTTCTAGCAGGATGTTTGCAAGGATTTTGTAGGTGGTGTTTAGGAGTGTTATTCCCCTGTAGTTCTTAAACCCTATTAGCTTAAAAATTAAGAAATTAAATAAAAATACAAGTATTAATCAAATATTAATATGCCCTAATACAATAAATTTATATGCAATATTTACTATAAATTTATATACAATATTTAATATAAATTTATATACAATAAATATATATCATGCAATTATATTTTAGCTTGGGTCGCATTGTAAAAATTACTTTTTTCGTAAGTGGATATTAAAAAATGAATAAACATGAAGAATATTATTGTAAATTTTTAATAATTATTACAAAATATTGATAATGATGAGTGTAAATATTTCTTTTATGTGAAAGAAAATAATTTAAAGAAACTTTGTAACGAATATACACATTGTTATAAATGTGGTTTATACGAGTATTATTATGTAAAAAATATATTAAGTATTAATAAAAATTTAGTGATTATGTCAAATAAACGCAGTTTTATTTTTTTTTTTAAACAAGAGAAAAAATTTAACAAAAACAACACTGGACGAAAGTGTTCAGAAAATCAGTCATTCTATTAATAATGACGAGATTGCATTAACCGCATTTCTAGATATAGAAGGCGCATTTAATAATACACTACGAAATGCTCTTTTGGATTACAAATTATTACTTCAGCAATCACAGATCATGAATTCGGATTCCAAGATCCTGCAGAGGAAGATCACGCAGCTTCTCGGGTCGCCAGCAAGCGAAATCCCTATAAAAATTCACTTAAGTTTAATAAACATAAAACAATTAAAATATGCATGTGGAGTATTAAAACGTTATACGAAGCGGGAAAGCTTAGAAACCTTGAATGGTCAGACTGGATATCTCTGTATTAGAAGTCTTCGAAACAAAGTGGCCAGTGGATAAAACTATTCTTAAAATTATCAGATATTGTACTCTGGGACCAATGATGAATCAAAACGGCGTAGTGGTCATCTTTTGGAAAGTCTGTAAAAAAATTTGTTCCTTATCAGATCGAGTAATGCTAATTAAGTTAGTTGTATTCTAGTGCAATACATAATAACTCAGCCAATCTGTTGGTATTTCTTCAGAGTTGTATCTTCTTCTTCATATACCTTGTCCGTTCCGAACGTTGGTAATCAACATGGCTATTCTGACTTTGTGTGAGGCTTTTAGAGGTGAAAATTTGCTTCATGCTAGTGAACGATGCTCTTGCCTTTTCTACTCTTATACGTATTTCCTTCGCTTGATCCCAATTTGAGTTAACTGTTGTTCCCAAGTAGATCTATGAATCCACGTGTTCAATTCTTTCATTGTCTAATATCAGTTGCTGTGGTGGTTGTTGCGTTTTGCTTACTAACATCCATTTGGTTTTTGTGATTGATTGCTTGATCCCAATTTGAGTTAACTGTTGTTCCCAAGTGGATGTACGAATCCACGTTTTCAATTCGTGCATTGTCTAATATCAGTTGCTGTGCTGGTTGTTGGGTTTTGCTTACTAACATCCATTTGGTTTTTGTGATATTTAGTCTGAGTCCGTATTGGGCACTTGTTTTTTGTATCTTACTCATTAGGCAACCCAGTTCCTCCATGCTACTTGCTAGAATCACAGTGTCATTAGCATACCTTATGTTATTAATTATTTCTCCATTTATCTTTATGCCTTCTGTGCTTTCCTCCAGCGCTGTCTTAAATACTTCTTTTGAGTATATATTAAAGAGAATACGAGACAAGATACAACCCTGTCGTACGCCTTTCTTGATCTCAATTTTATTGGTCAATGTAGATCCTACTTTCACTTTAGCTGTTTGACCCCAATAGAGATTCGCTATTATTCGAATGTCTCTGTAGTCGGCTCCGATCTTAAGGAGAACTTTAATTATCTTTTCGTGCATCGAATGCTTTTGCGTAGTCTATAAAGCATATGTACACGTCTTTGTTCATATCTCTGCAGCACTGGATGAATACCTGTAGACTAAAAAGTCCTTCTCTTGTCCCAAGAGAATTCCGAAACCCAAACTGCGAATCTCCAATGTTATCTTCGCATTTTTTGCTCAGAGTTGTATATGTTGTTAAATATCTTCGGTATAATAGTGACTATTGATCCGTTGTCCATTAGTTTGAGTAGTTCTGCTTGTATATTATCAGGGCCTGACGCCTTGCCATCCTTTACCTGTGTTATTGCGGAATAAACTTCTTTTCCTCATCTCTTGTACTGCATTGTGAATTTTTTCTGCTTTGTATAAAGTTTTGGCATTGCATGCGCAGATCTTGATATTCTTTCTGCACTTCAATTTATTATCTTTTGGTAAACTCAAAAGTCCTCCCCGGAGAACCAATCGCAGGACTTAAACCGGAATTTATTTTAGTATTGAGCATTGCCATGACTGATTGACTAGTGCGTATCGCTGTGGATTTTTAGTGGAGTGTTTGCCCTACTTGTGCTTCCCCATCCTTATGAGGTTGATAAAATCTTTGTTTTATCCGCCTTCGACGCCAATTTCACAACCTCAGGACAAACGGGTGCCCTACCACAGAAACCTTAGCTATGACAAAAAACATCATGACCATGCACAAAGAGCGAGAATTGATCAACATCACCAAAAGGTCCAATACTTCGGCCAAATATTGAGAAGACCTAAATATCGCTTACTCCGGTTGATCATTTCGGGCAAAATCAAAGGAAAACGATGGGTAGAAGAAAACAACTGTCCTGGCTACGTAACATTAGACAATGGACAGGTTGAATGGTCGAGGAATTGCTTAATCTAACTGCCAAACGAGATACGCTTAAAAATAATTACGTTAAACAAAGGAAAAGATTTTTTTATAGTATACAAGTATCAAAAGAGATATCCTCTACCTTATGCAACTGGATCATCAAAGCAATGCTGGAAAATAGGCTGATTCTAATAAAACAGCAAGGAAAGGAGATTTTAGCCAAAACAGCTAAGTGATGCCCACAGGAGGGACTGCTTTCTTTTTTCCTATGATCACTCCTGGTGGATGACTTTATTGCGCTCCTTGACTCACAGTTTATTGAGAAAAGAAAGACCAAAAGAAAAATATTGTAATGTTTAACCCACCACACCCCAAAGAACAATAAATATTCCTAATAGGTGATGCCACAAGGAGAATTACTGTATTATTGTTCTGAGGCTAAAAAAACAAAATTTGTTTAATTTACTGTTTGTATTTTGAGAACGATTTTCGAAGTGGAAATTGAAACGTCAATAAACATATTTTTATCTTTAATTGTGGCTTATTCCCAGTTAAATAGTAATTAATTTAAAGAATTACTGTGTCAAACCTAGAAAAACAGTAGTAGTAAGTTTGACCAGGAAGATAGGGGAATGGTTTAAAAAGGTATCGTTAAACAAGTTGTATAATTCACTATAGGTACGATATTTTTTGTCGCCGTATCTCCTCATCCCTAAAACAGTAATTCGCTCTTTTTCATTAAAAACCGTCTTTATTGTAGAACTTAAAACACATAAAACAACTGTCAGCTTTAGTTATTAACCCATTTGAACCTACTTTTAATTAATATCTTCTTGACTAGATTAAAATTCAAGTGTTACATATGGACATATTTTTGTTTACTATCTGAAATGGAAATAATTATTCTATTCCTAATTTCTTTAGATTTTTTATTTATTTGTTGGTATAAATTTCGATAAAAGTGGCGACATCTAGTATCCAAAAGATTTAACAAAACAGGAGCTCGCAAACCTTGAAAATATCTTTAATGTATGTTATTAAGCAAAACATAAAAACCCATATTACACGATATGAAAAATAGATGACAGCACTAGAAGTCTAATAAATTCAAAATACCGTCATTTACATTCCATATATATATTTTTACACAAAAATTACTTAAAATCGACCGACAGTATGAATAGTTACTCCTTCATACCTGCCTACATGAAGGTATTTATTTTGAATAAACAGAATTACGAAATAGATGCATTTCTTAGGCCTATATTTCATCTTTATGTAATTTAATGAAAATTTATAACCTGAACTTCAAGTTAAGTACTGACATTACATCGCAAAACTTGAATGTAATGCTGTTGTTACTATTCGCTGTGAGCCGATGAGTAGAGGGGATTTGACAGTTTTCACCAACGCTGTTAGTGGCAGTTTTGTGCATTTAACTTGTAAACATTCAAATATTGGCGAATATGGATTTTTCAAAAAGAAAAAGATACAGCAGCTGTTGTATTGATACATGTAAAAATACTGGGTATAAGTAATTGTAAATTTTATTCATTTCCTATTGCCAAGCATAAAATAGTTCAAAGAGAAAAATGGATTATTGCTATCACTAAGATTTTTGGTGTAGCTGGTTGAAATGGGATATAATGTGATATAGACTTAAAACCAGTATAATTTTTAATTTTTTGATATAATTAAAACAAATTGATATCTAAGCACTAAGGTCTAAGCACACAAAAAATAACTGAGCAAAAACAGAATGAAAATGCAAAATGAAAACAAGAATTACAACGTTACAATCATAATACTATGACTAATAAGATAGCATCTTCCCGTAGCACAAAATCGGTTGTGTTCACGCAAGCCGTCATTGGAGAATAGAATTTGAATTCTTGTTAAAGTTAAATGGGATTTGTATGCATTCTGTGATGAAATTACTAGACGAAAATAAGTTAAGAGGTTTAATAATTACAATATTCGTACACATAAAGACATCTCCAAACTATTTATTAAAGATTATTTATTGATACACACAAAAAACTGACATTTCGAACGTGCAACTCTCTAATGACGTCACAACTTATGCGTTATCTTATCTTTTTAGTCATAGTATCATGGTTACGAGAGGTAAAGGCATCGAGCAAAAAGACAAAAGAGGGAATGTAAAGATAGTGGGGACAAAAATATTGTTAGACAGGAAGTTCCATCTTGAGAGGCCACTTTAAACAAGGAAAGGCAGTCTCTTTCCTTGTTTAAGAAATCAAATTTAGTTTGAAATTCCACGAGGAAACTAAGTTCCTGTAGCTGGCTGTATACCATATATCACAAAAAAATTTTGTTAAAATCCTTTATAAAAGGTATATAAAATTGCCTCAAACGGGCTATCACAAACACATTGCAAAACGTTTTCGGATTAAACAATCCATCATCAGTGCAAACGGTTGTACATGCTAGTAGCCACCAAAATATATGGGTAAAAACCCCTTAAAAGTTATAAATTTAACATTATTTTACATTATTAGTTTTTATAGTTTGTGATGGTTAAGTTACCGTTGGATAGGTAACATGGCGGCGTATGACTCATACGCCGCCATGTTACCTATCCAACGGTAACTTAACCATCACAAACTATAAAAACTAATAATGTAAAATAATGTTAAATTTATAACTTTTAAGGGGTTTTTACCCATATATTTTGGTGGCTACTAGCATGTACAACCGTTTGCACTGATGATGGATTGTTTAATCCGAAAACGTTTTGCAATGTGTTTGTGATAGCCCGTTTGAGGCAATTTTATATACCTTTTATAAAGGATTTTAACAAAATTTTTTTTGAAATTTAGTTTGGTTATGTTATTGTTTGTCCAATTGTCCAATTGTTTTACCAATTGTGTCACATTTTAGACTATTATCGTTAATATTTAATTAAAACTTTCTCGTCTGAAAAATATTTTATAGCTATTGTTAATAAGTGTCAGAAAATTTAAATTTAGCTCCTTTGAATTTCCGGATATGCCATCAGAGGCCACTTTTTTGGTCTCCTTTTCATAACGATTAGGGAGAGCGCCCACCAAAGTGGCGTGGCAGTGGCAAGTAGCAAGTAGCACGCGTCTAGCATAATGTAACCAATGAAAACGAATGATTCAGCGCTCACCAAAATGATAGTGACGTCATTCATTCTGATAATTTTTTTTCATTGGTTAAATTTAAAAATAACATGCTAGATGCGTGCTATTTGCTACTTGCCACTGCCACGCCAGTTTGGTGGGCGCTCTCACTAAGATTCCCTCTTTTGTCTTTTTGCTCGATGGGTAAAGGTAACCTTTAACCATTAAATATTTTTACATAAACTTCTTCTTTTTCTCCATGGCCTCTTACGTAAGTAGTCATCCAGTCGCAGGAACTTATATCTTAAATATTAAAATTATAACGAATAAAATAAAAAGGCGTAATTACTTTTACTATTAATTCTGTGTATTCGTTCAGTAATCAGTTTACAATAATATTGTAGTTCATAATTTTGTATTTTTAGATAAATATCTATTTTTCTCGTTTTGTCATATTTCACTTACAGCGATTTTACAAGAAAAGTACAAGTTTCAAACCGCGAGAGAGCGCTACCGGCGAAACTCACAGCGAGCTGCTGTAATATTTTATATTAAATGTATATGAGTTCTTTAATTTTTTCCCTATTAGTAAAAGTTTCTACCATGTGTTTACTTGAAAACTGTTTTTAATAGTGCTCAGTTTTTGTTCCAGAATTTATCGTCTGAAAATATTTTAGCATTTTTTCTTTTATGATCATATTTTTGCTTCTTCTTCTTATGGTGCCCTATCCAATTAGTAGATGTTGGCGACAATTCTGGAATACTCCTCTCGATTTTGTGTGGCTCTAAAAAGTGCATGGGCATCGAGATTTGTCCAATCCCCTATGTTTTTAAGCCATGAGTATTTCTTTCTTCCGATATTCCGTTTTCCTTCTATCTTCCCTTCCATAATAAGCTTTAAGAACTGGTACTTGGAATTTCGAAATATATGATCCAGATAAGCAGTTTTCTTCTTTTTATTATTGACAGCAATTCTCGTTCTCTGCCCATTCTATTTAATACTTTAAAAATTGTTGTGTGATATGTCCAGGGAATTTTAAGTAGTCTTCTAAATACCCACATTTCAAAGGCCTCTAATCGGTTCATAACATTGGCCTTTATGGTCCAGGTTTCTACACCATATTGCAATATGGAGTAAATGTAACATTTTACAAGGCGATATCGAAGCATTAAGTTGAGGCTGCTGTTGCTTAGCAAGGTTTTCATATTAGTAAATGCTGTTCTGGCCTGCTCAATCCTGCTACGTATCTCTATGTTTGGATCTAGATCTTTAGTTATCCAACTACCGAGATATCTGAACTTAGAGGAACCTTTTGGATGTTCTTGTTGTTTACTCTTATATTTAATTGCATATTTCGTGTTCTACTAACCACCATTACCTTCGTCTTGTCTATATTAATCTTCAAGCCGACTCGTTCTCCTTCAGTGTTTATTCTATCTATTAGTCGTTGTAGCGCTTCTTGGCTATCAGCTATTATGACTGTATCATCAGCATATCGAAGATTACTAATAGTCTGTCCGTTGATTTTGATTCCATCTTCAGTGTCACTTAAGGCTCTATCGAAAATCGTTTTAGAGTAAAGAATAAAAAGGAGGGGTGACAGAACACAACCCTGTCGAACACCTTTTTCGATTGAGAAACATGATGTAGATTCTAGTCTTACTCTCACAGATGCCACTTGATTTATATAAAGGTTCTTTATGATTTTAAGGTCATTCTCATCTATCGAACGTTCCTGGAGCAATCTTATTAATTCTGAATGATTAACACAATCGAATGATTTCTGATATTTTATAAAGCATAGGAAGACATCTTTTTGCTGATCTATACATTTCTGAAGTAAGACAGTTAAGCTATAAAGTGCTTCTCTTGTGCCAAATCCTTGTCTGAAACCGAACTGTGTGGGGCTAATGTCTCTTTCACATATGTTGTATATTCTTGTGTGAATTATCTTTAAGAAGAGTTTTAGGACTTGGCTCAATAAGCTGATCATTCGGAACTGGTCGCAACTATAAGAAGAAAAAACATCCACAAATTAAGAAATGAACAGGGGCAAATCATTGAGGATAAAGTTCAAATTATGAACACGATAGAGAGTTTTTTATAGACAACTATACAAAGAACAGCAACATAACCGGAGTGGATTATTACCAAAGATAATCAATCAGGGATCTGAAATTGTACCGGACGTAACACCCAATGAAGTTCGAAGGTCAGTGCAAGAAATGAAAAACAATAAGTCCCCCGGAGGCGATAAAATAGTGGCAGATGCCTTGAAAGTAGCTGGAAAAAGATTATGGCAGGTCCTTGCCAAACTATTTACTAGATGTTTGCAGGTAGCAATAACTCCAACTCAGTGGTATAACGCAGAAATTATCATACTTCATAAAACAGGCTATGCTACCGACTTTATGCATTACAGGCCCTTAAGTCTACTTTCACATAATTATAAACTATTTACAAAAATAATTACGAAACGACTAGAAAATAAATTGGAATTTTATCAGCCTATAGAACAGGCGGGTTTTAGAAAAGGCTATAGAACAAACGATCACCTACTGGTAGTAAAAAATCTTATAGAAAAATGCACTGAATATAATAAACCGCTACAGTCTGTCCCAAACCCTTTTTTCAGTGCGTCACTAATTTTAACGTCATATAGGATTTTAAGAATGTCGAGAATTATTGCATGACACTTTAGTTAAATCTGACAGTTGCAGGATCGTAATAGGCTAAACGTGAAAAGGTTATTTTTTTTAATGCATAGCAGTTTTTCATAATTATATTCTATTCTGTTCTATTTTATACATTCCATGGGAAGTGCTTAATTAGCTAAGATTTGTTTATGGATTTATTATTATTTATTACAAACACTAGGAAATTGGAAGTCTTGTTTATTTAAAATAACACTTCCTCCTAGAATCTTTTAAGAGTTGACTGCAAGGTAAAAAAATTTACTGACAATTGCAAGGCATCAAAGTAAACATTCCTGTGATAAAATAATATCGATTTAAATCAGTCATATTTGGATAAGTAATTTTCCGATAAGTTTGTGTGGCAGCCAATAGTTTAATTTTGTGAAGAGTTGTCATTAAATAGTGGAAGTAGTTTAAATAGTGAAGCAGTTGATTTTAAAGTTATTCTACCAGATTTGGTGTGCAAATGAAAGAAGGTTATAAAGTTTAGTTAAAGAAAAACAATATAAATAGTTTAAATAGTGAAGCAGTTGATTTTTGAGTTAATCTACCAGTTCCGATATCCAGATGAAATCGTGCTAATGGAGTTTAGTTAAAAAACAAGATACCGAATGTAAGTTTACCTTCTTTTTTATGAATAACAAAAATGAATATTATATTTCAAACAATCTATAATCCCATTTCTTGAAAATCAATGATTACACTAGATATGTGGCTGGTCTGGAAATGTCTGAAAATACTAACCTGGAATGGCAATTATCATTTTATCAGTTGACATTGTGAAAGTACTGTCACTGTCATTATCAAGATCATCTGTGTCAAATTATATTTATATGCATAATTGATTGGATATCTATTTAGCGTATTCTAAACTCCAACCAATTATACGTTCGTAAGTAGAATTCGCTTTAATATGCGAATACCCGTGAACGATACCTAATTTTCTAAGTTCTATGTATAATAATCAGCGACTCACGTTTTTTTCTGTCACTTCTAGCTTAATGCGTTAGAGAGAATTCGAACAACTATGACGCACTGAAAGAAGGGTTTGGGACGGACTGTAGCTTTAATATTTGTCGACTATGAAAAGGCATTCGACACCGTAAATCAACAAAAATGTTGGAAGCCTTGACAGAATGCCGGATTGACTATCGGTATATAAATATAATTAAACACATACACCAAAACGCAACAGCCAGTGTTAGAGTGGGTGATCGTCAAACCCAGAAATTCCCGGTACAACGTGGAGTACACCAGGGGGACACCATATCGCCGAAACTGTTTACTACGCTTTTGGAATATATATGTAAAAGGGCAAAACTGACCGATAAGGGCATAAACATAAAGGGAGAAAAGCTTAGCCATCTAAGGTTTGCAGATGATATTATACTAATAGCTGATAGGATAGATGAGGTCAAAAATCAGCTCTACCTTTCCTTGCTAGAAGGGGGATTGAAAATAAATATAACTTAAACCCAGATGATGACAAATCTTGTAGTCAGCGAAGATATATGCGTAGAAAAAAGATCCATAGACCAGGTAATGGCCTATAAATATCTAGGTCATGAGATCCGCATAGGAAAAAATAACCAAACCGTTAAGCTTCTCCGTCGTATAAGACTGACTTGGGCAGCCTTCGGCAAGCTGAACCATATTTTCAAATCGTCTGATATACAAATATGTTTTACAAGAAAAACCTTTAATCAGTATGTTTTGCTAGTATTGACTTACGGTGCGGAAACGTTGATCATGACAAGGAGAACTGTTCAAAAGATCCGTGTGTGTCAAAGGGCGATGAAGCGTGCTATGTTGGGCGTTTCACTACGAGACAAGATCCCAAATCGCCAGCTACGACAAAGAACAGGGGTGGCTGATGCAGTGGAGAGAGTAGCAACACTGAAATGGAATTGGGCAGGTCACGTGGCTCGAATGACAGATAATAGATGGACAAAGCGGATACTGGAATGGAGACCAAAAGATGATGCCTACCGAAGCAGAGCTCGTCCACCAACACGTTGGACTGACGATCTAAAACGTTATCATAGGAATTGGATGCAAGAGGTACAAGATCGGAATAGATGGAAAATTATGAGGGAGATCTATGTCCAGCAGTGAATAAACGAAGATTAAATGATGATGATGATGATAATGATGGTTTTGATGATGATGATGATGATGATGATGATGAAGAATATTTTTGACTATAGAATATAAATTATCTACAAAGTTTATTACACTTTCCTTATCACTTTAACTGAAATATATTAAAGGTTTTTTATAAATTAAAATTTATACTATTTGGTTTTCTTTTCTTGTTCATTCTTCGCATATGTCCATACTAAAGTTATTTTCGTTTTTTTATTTCGTCATTTAGTGTCCCCTTCACATTCGTTAGGTCGTTCCCCTTCGCATTATTCGTTCATTTCTCACTTTATTCCGTAGTGTTAATCTTCGACTTCGTCTCTAAAACATCGTATTTACTACATTCATTCTGTTTTTCATTGTTTTACATATAACCCACGTCTCTTTTCCCTATTATTTTATTATATTATTTTATTATTATTAAATTAGGTGTTGTTGCAAAAATTTGCTTGTAATAACGTCGCTCGATATAATCTAGTGGAATTGTCGTGATCTTTTCTGTTTTTTTTATATTTTATTTATTATATGCATTTCATCTGATCATGTCTTAGGTAACCCATAAGAATTTTATTTATTTTTAGTTTTATTGAGTTAATATTTACCTCCAGGTCTTCTGCTGTGCTTCCAATGACCATGTATTGCATTTTATTCTAACGAATCTCCAAACTCCAGCTTCCGAATTATTCTTTTAGCTTTTTCGTCATAAAGACAACGCCGTTTATGTCTTCTACTAAAATGATTTCTTAGTCAGTAAATAAAACGCTAAGGACATAGTTGTTAATTTTTACTGACATTTGTCGATTATTTATTTTTTCAGTTTCAATGATCAATATACATTATTTAAATATAATATTTATATTTCAAATATTTATTTTAACTTGAACTACATTTAAATTTATTAATATATTCGATATATAATCAAGTACCTCAGATTAGATTATCTTTATTTAAATTACTACTTTTAAAAATTTGTAATTCATAGAATTCATAATGACATTGTGCTAATGAATAGTTATATCACAGTATCATATCACAGCAGGTGGTGCACTTGCTCGAGCGGGTAGTGGTGCGAAGCTACCATCCGTGGAATTATTATAATTAACATAATATAAGTATTCCAATGTATCAAAACCCAGTAAGGATTTAAAATCTTTGATGGGTACTTTTGAAATATAAAATTTTTAACCATAGTGTTTTCTTTTTTATTATGTTAGTGTTCGTTACTTTCTTCTCTCCAAGTGATTCTGTTGCAGCGTTAATTTTGCTATTTTTGAGTTTTTTCCAGCTTTCCTTGATGTTCTCGTTTTCTAATATTTTATTCCCAGCGATCTTTTTCTTCTGAAGAAGAAGATGACAAAACAAAAGTATGTGAGAAGAATATATGAAATACTGCAAAAAATATTAGAACTGAACCTTGAGTAACCAAAATTTTTATTCATTATTGTGAAAAATATAAAAACAATTTTTACTTTTGGTCAAACATAGTCGTGTGTCGCATTTACTGCATTCTATAACAGTCAGTTCGGATGTACAATATCTACACATACCCTTGGTGATATGTTTGAGCCAATGTGCAACTGAATCCTTTATTTTTAGGCTACAGGGAAGGCTTACCTCTTTTATTTACCTGTGCATCAGAGAACACTGGCTAGCTAAATGCTTTCAAAGTTATAGGTTTTTCTTTCAGAGTAGTGCAGTCATTTTTATAGAGAATCCATGCATTTATGATACATATGTTCAATATTCAAATCAGATTGGGAAAATACCTTCTCTTGGCTCTACTTGGACTTTTATACAATCCAATTAAACAGTTTGCTTCAACAACCCCTCCCATGTACTAGTTATACTGGGCAATTATAAAGTCGGGTACGTTTACTTTTCTTTTTTTAGTTTTAGAGAATCTTTGTACGTAAATTTTGGGTCGTGGCTCACAAAAAATACTTGCTAAATGTACACATTTATTGTCAGTCCATTAATTAACAATAATATCCTTTTCGATATCAGACTTTTACATACATGATGGGGTGTAAAGCTAATTCGCGTCCGTAGTAGAACACTACACGTGCACCCTGGGTAACGCTAAATGAACTAGCACAAAAGGCGCCAGACAATCTTGAATCTCCTGGCAATTCAAATATCACAGAAAATCTTTCCAGAAATGACACTTGTAAACGGACCTTATCAGGACCATTTGACCAAAGAACTCGGACCAAGCATACGAGTTTGCCATTTTAACATAGAAGGCATAAGCAGGGCAAAATGTCAAATCCTGAACAGACTTTTAAAAGACAACGAAGTTGACCTAGTAGCACTTCAGCAAACGCACACAGAAAACGGAGGTCAACTAAGCTCAAGAGGAAAATCCCCGGCTATGACCTTTTGGGCGCTACCTACGATAGAGCTTACGGAGTGGCAACATATGTCCGTTCAAACATAGAAAATGCAGCATTAATCGCCACTTCTACCGAGAACAACATCCACGAAGTAACTGTGAAAATAGGCAATGTCATAATATATAACATAATATAACCTAACATATATAAACCTCCTGCTATTACCTGGCCTGTCCAAGTTCTTAATTCCTATGATCATCCAGCCATACACGTAGGGGATTTCAACAGCCACCATGAGATGTGGAAATACTCAGACACTGACAGAAATGGCACATCTCTTGTGGAATGGGCAGAGGAACATGGTGCCCACCTTCTATTCGACGCCAAAGATAGAAGCACTTTCAGATTTGCGGCCTGGAGGAGAGAATATAACCCTGATCTCTGTTTTGTTACCATTGACAACAAAGGCCAACCGCTAGCAGCATCACGAAGAGTTATGCCTGACTTTCCACATAGTCAACATCGCCCAATCCTAATCAAGATCGGTATCAGCATTCCGATTATAAGATCGTTTACACGCCCCAGATGGAACTTCAAGAAAGCTAACTGGTCTGCTTTTACCAGTAACCTTGACAAATGCCTAGGATGGATTCCAGCAAAAAGCCAGAACTACGGGAGACTAACAGGAGCTATAATCACCTCAGCAAAAGCGACAATCACTAGAGGATACCGCAAAGAATATATCCCTGGTTGGATAGAACAGAGCGAAAAACTGTATGAAGAATATTGCGAAGATGGAAAGCAGAAGATTGCAGACGAACTACTCCACAGCATTGATGCTGCCAGGCGTGAAAAATGGACACAGACAGTAGAAAACCTAGACTTCCAGAAGTCAAGTCGTCCCTACGTTGGTCCCTACTGCGGAAACTCGGAAGTAGCGACCCACCCGTTCGCCAAACCAACCTAGTAACTCCAGACCAAATAGCTACGCACATAGTGTCAACCTCTAGGGCACCTCAAAATCGTTTACATACAATTAAAGTTAAAAAAGACGTCAAAACCATAAAATCTAGTCTTGCACAGTCAACAGAATATTCCAACCCATTTACGCATGAAGAAATATCGCAAGCCCTAAATAAAATGAAAACAGGAAAAGCGCCGGGTTTCGACGCCAATCACGCTGAGTTTCTTAAACATAGCGGCAGATTCACTAGGCAATGGCTCGCAGAATTCTTTTCTGACATCCTTCAAACGGGAAACGTCCCCCACCAACTCAAAAATGTAAAAATCGTCGCCATTTTAAAACCAGGGAAAAGTAATAATTCACCGAAAAACTACCGCCCCATCGCACTCTTAAGTATGGTGTACAAATTGTTCGAAAGACTGTTGTATAATAGAATTAGCAAAACCATATTCCAACACTTACCAGTGGAACAGGCAGGATTTCGGCCAAACCGCAGCTGCACAGACCAGGTGCTCGCCCTGACCAATTATGTGGAATCAAACTTTCAAAAGCAATCAAAAACAACCGATGTCTTCATCGATCTATCTGCTGCTTTTGACACTGTGTGGCGACAAGGGGCAATATATAAATTAATGCGAATTATCCCATGCAGAAAGACCACTGAGGTTATTAACGCTATGCTATCCAACACATGCTTTAAAGTTGTATTGGGAGACAAGACTAGTACCCAAAGAAAACTGAATAATGGACTTCCACAAGGATCCGTGCTGGCTCCCATGCTTTTTAGCCTCAACATAGCAGACATGTCATAAACCACATCAAAAAAGTTTGGATACTGAGACGACTGGACGCTTGCCGCAAGTCATAAAGAATTCGAGGTCACTGAACGCATTCTAACAAACGATTTAAATGCCATAGGGAATTATTTTCGCAAATGGAGATTGCAACCCAATCCAACTAAGACAGAACTGTCCTGCTTCCATTTGTACAACAAGATGGCCAACTATCAACCTCAAATCAATTTTGGGGATAGACTCCTTAAAAATAATAAACACCAAAAATACTTAGGTATTACACTTGACAGAACGCTGAACTTTAAAGAGCATCTTACTAAGACTTCTGCAAAACTCCGAACTCGTAACAACATCCTGCAAAAGCTCTGCGGCACTACATGGGGCTCCTCAACACCCACAATTAGATCGACAGCATTAGGACTGGTATACCCCGTAGCGGAATACTGTGCACCAGTATGGATAAACAGTCCACATACTCACCGTGTTTATGTCCAACTCAACCAAGCCATGCGAACTATATCGGGCACAATCAAAGCCACGCCCACTTACTGGTTACCAGCTTTGAGTCATATAGCTCCACCACCCATCCGCCGGGAACATGCCCTTGTCAGAGAATTTACAAAAATCAATACTGATCCTGAACTCCGCTCCCATGTCGGAACTTCCGCCAGAGACATAAATAGGCTCCGTTCAAGACACCCGCCTCTAAAAACAGCAAAAAGGCTAGTAGATCAAAACTTTAATGTAACTGAACGGTGGAGAGAACAATGGGAGAATAACGCTGCACGAGCTAACTGGAACATGCCATGTATTACAAGCAAACTTAAGGGCTTCAACCAACCGAGACGGATTTTGACCACACTCAATAGAATAAGGACGAACTATGGCAGATGTTCCGACTCACTTTTTAGATGGGGAAAAATACAATCACCAAATTGCGACTGCGGCGCCGAAAGGCAAACAGTAAAACACATGGTAGAGGAATGCCCGATTAGATCCCATAACGGCAACACTTCAGATTTCCTGGCTGCTACAAAAGAGTCAATCGAATATATTTATAATCTAGATGTTTATTTGTAGAATAATATTTTTGTATTTACTGTTGTCTGTAATTTATATAATTTATATTATATGTATATATATATGAACCTGTGATGTAGCCATAAGCTAAAAAATGAATAACATACATGATTCTCTGCCACATTTCGACATTACCTTGTCGCTTTTCATAATACATCCTTTAATTCTGTTTAACCTAATTGTTTCCAAGCTTAGTATGCCATAATTTTCCTTCAGATAAATAAAAAGCTCCAGACCAGAAAACCAGTTGTCGCAAAAAATTACTGAATTTAAGGGATCGAAAATGGTCTTGCTCAAACTTATAACAACGCTAGCACCTACACCAAAAAAAAGTTTCTTCTACAGTAAGCGTGTTTAGAGTATTGTACAACTCAAAGAGTGTGAAATTTTCTAAGACAGAGACAGAGACAGAAACAAATAGAGACAAATGGAAGAGGCCTATATTCAACACATGAACAGATTTTGGGCTATAGATAGATAGATAGATCGATTTCTTGGCTGGTGTGTTAATCTTTGGAGCTTGTCTTCTGTCTCGGCGATTAATGCGGTGTCGTCTGCATAACATAATATTTAGATTTCTTTGTTTTCATTCTGTAGACATAATCTTTACGTACTGCTTATAATATTTTGTCCATTATTATGTTAAAGAAAAGTGGGCTTTACAAGTCATCCTGTCTGACTCCGCTTTGTACTAGTATACACTGTCTTAGTTTTCCATTTATCTTTGCCTGTATTCGATTATGGAAGTAGATGTTTTCGATGGTTTGTATAATATTGATTATTGTGTTTCTTTTATACAGCAGGTGTAAGACGTTTTCGACTTGGATGCGAGCGAAAGCCTTTGTCATGTCTATAAAAAATAAATATGCTGGTTTATTGTAATCGATTTGTCCTAGTACAAATACGGATTTTTCGGATCTGAATTTTTGTTGTTTATCTGATAAAGTTGTTAGTTTATTGATTTTGTTGGTTAGGACTTTTGCGGTAAGCTTAAGTGCGGTGTTCAGTAGATTTCTGCCTCTATAATTCTTGGGGTCTTCTTTATTTCTTTTCTTGAACATTGGTATCATTATGCTGTTTCTCCATGCGTCTGGTATCTTGCAATGCAATATTTTGTATAAGTTTTGTCAACGAATATTTTTTAAGGTATTATTAAACTATTTGCTACTAATATTACGTATGAATTATTCTAACAAAATAAACATAATTATTCGGTAATTTAGACAACTTATGATAATTGGAATCTTTTGCAACAAAATGACCTCATTATTTTTTTTATTTATACAACGTACAAATTAAAAGAATAAATAGACAACAGTGTAAAATATATGCTTATACATGTTGTGGCTTAACTTCGGGTAGCACAATACAAAAATAAAAAAATATATTCAAACATGGATGATTACAAATTGAAAAGCCACGAATATCGTCAAGTGATAACGAATTCTGCCAATGATGTGAAAATTCGTTCTATTTATTATGTATATCTATGTTGTGTTACAGGTAATCATTACATATTTACTAAATAATAGGTTAAAAAAAATAAAGAGTTCTCTGTCTGATGTAGCCTTTAATATGCCCTTAATTTCTGGTAGTCGTTAGATATATTAAAATAATCTAATTAAACTGATATATTTAACATATTTCACCTTATTCTCGTCTATTCATTATAATTTGTTTTATTCTTATATTTGAATGAGCTTTCTTCGCAGATCCAGAGATCCAGAAAGCTTTTTGTTGCTACGAAATTCGACACACATCTCTATAGCTCTAACTTTTCGACTTCGACAATATTTCGTGTCGAATAAATATTCGACACAAAAGGTTTTTAACATTAAAATAATATGTAAATATTTAACGTTATTCCTTATATTCATTCAACCCAGAACTCACCACCAGGAGGTAACTGCATGTCGAATTTCACCCACCCACCTTTCTTTGTTTAACATTTGTACTTGCTTACTTCTTGAAGCATAGTATTGACATTTACTTTCAAATATCGACAAACTATTTCTAGCATCAAGTTGTATGCCATCTCTAAATTCTTAACCACGCACTTTTATTATCGCATCATTAATTATCTTAACAAATCTCTCCATTGCTTGAGTATGGCAAACAAAAATTGTCAAAATTTGAAACTTATTTCACTATATCCCACAATTCCTCGTCGATCAAATGATGTGTTAGAGGAGGCGGTAAAAATTTTATTATGGTACAAGTGTCAAAACCCGACCATTAATTATTGCAGTTGAAGCAGCTATCTCCTTATGATGCTAATAGCCCAGGGAAATAAGCATTTTTTCATGACACTCGTCCGGCCAGGAAAACGACGGTTGTTTTGAGTAGTGTGGACCTCTGTAATAAAAACCTATATGTTTCCTGCAGTCGATTTTTTGGACTAAATTAGTTATTAACAAATTAAGTTCAAAAAACGGAAAATTTTTGCTTTTTTCGGCTATCAGCAAAAAGTGAAGCAATTTAAACAAATTTTAGAAAAGAGGAAACTTATAAGTTATATAAAAACCTTCAAAATGGCGTTTTCAGACTGTTTCTATCCTTATTTGTTGCTTAGAAAGTTGCAAAATAAGTCAGAATGAATGTGGCTTTTCCTACGAGGTAAACATACTATTTTTCCGCAAATCGTTTAAAATTAGACAGATATTGATTGATTTTAAAAAAAAAACGCGATAATTTTATTCCCAAATAAATATTGCTTTGAAATTCCTAAAAAATTACTTGGGTTACCATGGAAACGTATTGAGGTTGAAATTCTATCATTTATGTAGAACACTAACAACTTTACGGAAATATCATTTCCTTACAGTAAGGAAATGACATTTCCTTACAGTAAGGAAGTACTGACTTTTTCTTCAAGAAATTTTGACAGGAATGTCAAAATTTCCTGGCGATTTGCGGAAAAATTCATTACTATCAGCTAGAATTTATCACGAAAGGTTTCCAGATAGGCGGCAACCTAGACAAGATACATTTGAAAAATTGAAAGATCGATTTAGCCGCACTGGTTCAGTGAATTATGAAAAACATGAATGAAAAAAAACTAGTGTGACAGAGGAAAACGAAATGAGTGTGTTGATGGCAGTTACAGAAAACCCAGTCACAAGTATAAGGAGTATTTCCAATAAGCAAGAACTTAGTTACTACTCTGTTCAAAACATTCTATCTAAAAACAAGATGCACCCATATCATATTCAAAAGCACCAAGAATGAAATGATGATGATTTTCGGAAACGAATAGAATTTGGTGAATGGGCCTTAAAAAAAATTAATGAACAGAGATTTTTTTTGATTATATCATATTTGGTGATGAAGCTGCATTTCACTGAAATGGTTCTGTTAGTAGGCATAAATAACTTTGACTACTATTCAACAAGTAATCCATACCAAATAGTAAGACATAGTCAAACAAGATAATCTTTAAATGTGTGGGGAAGTATCGTGGGTAACCATGTAGTAGGACTATATTTGTTTAAATATAACGTAAATGATAAGATTTATTTAGATTTTATCGTACATCATTTACCGATATTATCAGAAGAGGTTCCACTTATTATACGTAAACAAATGTGGTTTCTACATGGAGGTGCTTCTGCGTACCACAACGAATTAGTACGTGGTGAACTTAATGATCCGTTTGGTGAACAATGGATCTTAAGGGGTGGCCCAAGGTCACCAGAATTCAATAAAGTGGACTCATTTTTTTGGGGTTACATTAAGAACGAAGTATATAACATACCTTCAACAACAAGGGATATAAAAAATAGAATCCGAATTGCATTTCAAAATATTTCTTTACAAATGCTTAGTAATGTAAGTAACTCTTTCAATGACCGCTTTCAAGTATGCATAGATGTTTTGGGAGGTCATTTTGAACACCTTACTTAAGTATGATTAGTTAAAATTACAGTTGTTTTTTATTTTTTTATGTGTTGTTATTTTTTTTTATTTTCTGTCGGTTATTTTTTATAAATTTTATTTGAAACAAATTGTTTTCTCTTCTGTGTCGTTATCTCGTTACTGAATTAAAAAACAATAATGTCAAATGGTCAGTTTCTGATAAATGAATCATGGCCAACTCCCAATAATTATTGGTAATAGTTCAAATATCTACCAAATTAATACTTATCTAGAAAATTGATAACTTTAGGTATAGGGAGTATTCTATAAAATGTAAAGTACGATATTAGTACTTTTCGATAATGACTTAAAATACAGGGTGTTCTATTTAAAATTATCAAGAAAATAATGTACTTGCATTTTGACTTACCCTGTATTTCAGTTAACGAATATTATGAAAACGAATATGTTTTATAATTTTTAACAATTATTAAAAAACTATGGGTGCAATAGATCAATGGTCCTATACTCCTTTTTAATGATACAGGGAGTTAAAATTGATACGATTTTCAGGTAATATTGGTTATAACTTTTTAAATATCCGATATAACATAATAAAACTTTACATTATAGTAATGTGGAAGTGAAGCAGATTGCAAATTAAAAGTAAAATACAGGGTGTTTTATTTAAAAAAACATAAGTTTGGTCTGCCACAATCTTATAGAACACCCTGTAAGATTGTAACTAATTTTAAAATGTGGAGTTTAAAGCTGTCTACAATTTTTGTCAATAATTTTTTCTGTAATTTTTACTATAACAGATCTACTGAGTTTCCTCATACTAATCAATCACCCAAAAGAGTAATCAGAAAAATTTTCTACCAATAACCAAAAATAAAATTTGATTAACTTATTAATGTTCTGCATTCTGAGAAAGATTTCCGAAGTAGAAATCGAAACATCAAAAATAAACTTATTATAAACTTAAATTCTGGCTTATTCCCCAAAATATAGGAAATACTTCTGTTTTACATTCAAACTTAACTTAAATACTACTAAAAAAATAAAAAAAAAATTGTCTTTAAACAAATTAGGTGGTTTATTTGACAATTTATTTATTGAAATAATGCATATTCGTAATGTACGCAAAAAGTACATACAAGTTCAAAAAGAATCATTGAAATACATAAAAAAGGGAACAGAGATACAGTTAACAGCGCCTTCCCCCTCCTTTTAGCTCCCGAGAGTTTTAAAGCCGACGGATTTTACATACATTTTGAAGCTTTGTGGAGGATTCCATTAAAGTGCAATAATTTTAAAATTTAGTAATTTAAAATTATAATGTATATTCTTTTAAATAACGCTAATTAGATTTCTTAATTTTTATAAACAAAGGTGCTATGAATTAAATAAAAAAAGAGGCTAACTTTTTACCAAATTATTTTAGGACAAACTTTTTTTTATTTAAATTTGTGAAAAAATTCAAGCTTTTAAATATGTAAAAATAATATTTTTTAAGTCAATGGTTAAAAAGTTATTCTAATTGTTTATAAGCAAAAAATTGACATGTTTTTGCAAAATTATTTTGCAATATTTAAAATTAATTTTCTTAATTTTTTTTAATGTAAGTAATAAAACAAGTCTTCTTCTACCAGAAACAACCCTTTCAATTTCTAAAACTGTATAAATTTCTGACTTATATTGTTGCAAAAAATGTTAATTTGGGATAAACAAATAAAATAACTTTTAAACTATTGGACCGATCACTTTGAAATTTTTACCCTATTTTATGCACTACAAGACACATCATTCCATGAAATATAAATTTTATAAGTTTATTTTCAAAAAAGTTATTAACATTTATAAAAAACCGAAATGTTTGACTTATTTTGCAACTTTCTAAGCAACAAATAAGGATAGAAACATTTTGAAAACGCCATTTTGAAGGTTATTATATAACTTATAAGTTTCCTTTCTTCTAAAATTTGTTTAAATTGCTTCATTTTTTGCTGATAGCCGAAAAAAGCAAAAGTTTTCCGTTTTTTGAACTTAATTTGTTAATAACTAATTTAGTCCAAAAAATCGACTGCAGGAAACATATAGGTTTTTATTACAGAGGTCCACACTACTCAAAACAACTGTCGTTTGCCTGGCCGGACGAGTGTCAAAAACAGGGTACTTTTTTTGCTTATTTCCCTGGCCTATAATGGATGGTCTGACACCCGAACCATAACCAAATGTTTGAATGTGTCTTATGCTCCATCTGCTGCTTCGACTCCAATGAATAGTTGGGTTTGGACACCCGTACCATAACCCAATTTTTAGTGTGTTTTTTCATTGATATAAAAACAAAAAGAAAAAATAAAAAATAGAACAAGCATTATTCTGCTTATCATATAATCTCTCCTAGGCAAAAGCGCTCAGCTAGAAATTAAATTGTTTACATAGTTTAAAAACACTTTCCTATTTCCATTTTTTGATTTTTTCATTCCATTTGATCTTTTCATGTTTTAAAAAGTTTTTTTTATTTTGCCTTGAGTCCTTATGGGTGGTTAAGGGGTGAAAAATTGTTAGAGTGGTAACAAATCAATAAAAACTAGCTGAAAAAAATATGGCGAAGGTTAAATTGCATTCCGCTTATTTGCCTGCGCTCGCTGAGGGCCCTCTCAACGGAAACTCCGTTCTTTTTAAGCACCCACTACAATATCTCTCGATCTCATATTCTTTTTCAAGATCAAGTAATGGCACTTAAGAGTTTGTGTCTTAGCTGCCTTATGTTGAGAATCTTTTATTGATATTCCTTACACAAACTCAAACTGTTTTTCGGATATTTAGGTTTCCTCACGTATCCACCCAGCAATAACTACGACATTCATAAGACAACTTTGCCAGTTATTCAGTCAGTCAAACATAATTTTATGGCCTTGTACCTATCCTTTCGCGTATATTAATGTATTAATACAAGTATTGTAAAATAATTAAGGTCAAGTTAAGTTAGTAACATAATTTATGTTCAATACAGTGGTGAGTGCTTTATCATCCAGCTTTTTAACGTAAGAGATAGAAAACACAGTTACCTTGTGAAATAAAAAGAGATGAAACTCGTAAAGGTGGGAAATAATCGATAAAAACCTATAATTTACATTACATTACATTACCACCGTCAATAGTCTCACACCTTTAGACGTTATTATATTATTAGAAGTGTTTAAAGTCGCTTTAAAACCCGGCAAAATAGCGGAAAGGATAGAAGATGGATTTTGTGAGAAAGAATGAGATAAAGCTAGTTCAGTCATAATTATTCGGATGACCGCGAAAATATTTTATTTTAATAATTTCTGATGTAAGAATAAATGATTGAATAAATTAAGAATTAAAGTAGAAAACATTAATTGGTAGCGATTTTAAATTATAAATCTTTAAGTTTATTTAATAATAAAAATAACTCAACTGAAATATTTGACTAAACTAAAGGTAGGTATGTTCTGTCCGAAAACATTTATTGTATGTGGAGTTGGTGTAATTATTAGAGACGTGGTCTATTGACAAGAAGATTGGGGTTCAATTCCCACCAAAGATAAAGTTTTTGTTTTACTCAATCAAAAAATAATAGAAAATAATATACATATTAGGTAACAAGTTTTCGAAAAACTCATTATTTACAATTTATTCTTATTCCAATGTTACAAAACGTAAATACAAAATAATTCAAATTCAAAAATATATTTATGTGTAACTTTAAACACTTCTAATACTAGTAACGACTGACATAAATGTTTAGTGATTCAAATCAAAACGATCTCTGTATAATTTCAAATTATTAAAAAAAAAAGAAAACCACATATTATGGGTTTTGAACTCTAATCGTCTGCGTAGCAGTGTCCAATTCTTACCACTAATCCACGAAAGATTGATGTTTGTTTCCGTGACAAGAGTGTATGAAACTCCTCAAATCATAGAAATTATTTTTGGTTAATAATTTAAAACTTTAGATTAAATAATCACTATGAATTAATTTATTTTATTCACATTTTTGCTTCATTGTGCTCAATCATTTTTACTTTATGCGAAATTAAAAAATGTCACTGAAATACGTTACACATACGACGTCACAAACAATAATTATGACCGAGGTAATTTAGCTGGAAGCTAACGTCTAAAGGTGTGAGACTATCGATAGTTTTAATGCAATGTAATGTAAATTATAGGTTTCTATCGATTATTTCCCACCTCTACGAGTTTCACCTCTTTTTATTTCACAAGGTAACTGTGTTTTCTATCTCTTACGTTAAAAAGACGGGTGATAAAGCATTCACCACTGTATAAAAATTCGACGAAACATTTTTGAAGAAAATTTATGTCATTCATTATTACGAATAAATTATTATAATAATCTGTTTTTTCTAAAAAACTGTAACAATTAAATATAATTTTCTTTGACTCACAAACAATGACTACCTACAAAGAATTTATTTAAAACTCATATGAATAATTACAATGAAGGGCCGATTGAACGTAAATACAAGGTACAACTAAATTTGCATTTTAAATAAATATAAAGTTTGGTACACTATTTACACACTACGCATATAGTTAGAGTGCTTTTTAGCAAGAAATTATATAATACGGATTTGCCTTCTTTTCACGAAAATAAAATTCTCTGATGATAAATATAGAGTATTCAGACAACCAGCAAATTTTTTAGGATACGTTCATTAACAGCAGCAAAAACAACTTTTTCTATTGTTTGATAGAACTTGTTTTTCAATTTTCCCGTCTAACGGTGGAAAGTGGTTAATATTGTGACTGTCAAAACATTTATTAATAACCGATTTTTTGTTTTGAAGCGAAATACAAAATATAATATATTAATTGCCTCGCAACGAGATAAAGTTGTTGTTTTTATCTTTTTCATCTTCTTCATCATCATCATCATATAACGGGGGTCCTACGGCGATTGCCGCTTCCCGCATTTTAGCCTCCATCTTTTCCTATCTCTCCAATCTCTCTCTTCTAAGCCTCTAGATTGCATTGTTTTTGTAATTTCCCTTCTCCAGGAATTTGGTGGTCTTCCCCTTTTCCTTCTTTCTGGCGGAACATACATTAAGGCTTTCTTTGGCCACCGCTCCTCCTCCATTCTCATCACGTGACCATACCATTGTAATTGCCTTCCTTGTATTCTATCTGAGAGAGTATCTCTAATTCCTGTACGGTTTCGTATTTCCTCATTCCTGATTCTCTTCATTCTCGATACTCGACATGACCTTCTAAGATAATCCATTTCCACAACGTCTACTTTATCTCGTTCATTCTTTGTCATCGTCCAACATTCGGCACCATATGTGGTAATTGGTTTTACAATTGCTCTGTATACGCGAAGTTTGGTATGCATCTTTATTTTATTAGACCACAGTAATGAATTTAGTATTCGGATGCATTTTTTCCCTTGGGTTATTCGGTTTTGTACATCTATCTTAACTCTGCCATCTGCTGATATGATGCTTCCTAGATATTTATACTGGTTGCAGCCTTTTATGACTGCGTTTTCAAGCCTCAGATCTGTGGTATTTCCTCCAATTATTAAATATTCTGTTTTGCTTATGTTTACAGTAAGCCCCCATTTGGCATATTCCTCAAATAATTTTTGATTCATATAATTTATATCTTCCTCATCGGTTGCAACCACCACCTAATCATCTGCAAACAACAATGTATACAGAGTTTCTTGTCCCACTTCGATGCCCATAAATCTACATTTATTTCTCCAATTCCTCAATGCTTCTTGGACGTATATTTTAAAGAGTGTCCGTGACAAACAGCATCCTTGCTTTAGGCCTTTAGTGACTTTAAATTCATTTGAGGTTCTGGTTCCAATTTTTACACAACTAACTGCATTTTCGTACAATTTATATATCGCTCGGATATACGTCGAATCCAGTCTGGACCTTTTGAGGACCTCAAACATTTTCTTTAACGGGACACTATCATATGCTTTCTCAAGGTCTATAAATACCAAATGGGTCTCTCTACTTCTTTCGACACGCTTTTCAATTATTTGTCGTAGGATAAATATATTATCAAGGCAGGATCTCCCGGTACCAACGCCGTTTTCATCTTCTTCCTACTTTATAAATAGGCTTAATGCCTATTTACTTCGTTTTTTAGCCTCAATTGACATCGTCTGACCATCTCTTCCTCGGTCGTCCCAATGATCTTCTTCCATTTGGCGATTTGCCTCTTGCTATTCGTACTATTCTATTTTCTGTTAGAATTTTTTTTGTTATTTTTCGTAAGACTTTCATTTCTGTTGTTTCCAGTAGTCTTTGTGTTTTCGCCGTATCTGCTCTTGTTTCCACCGTGTACGTCATTATCGGTCTTATTGTTAATTTATATATCCTGGTTTTCGTTATCACCCTATCATCTTCTCTTAGGAGGTTGGTAATCATCACAACTATTTTCACTTATGAAATTGCAGCTCTGATCAAATCGACGGAACTGCAATTATACCACTTTCTCAGATTGTTGAGCCAGGATATGCATCTTCTTCCAATACTTCGTTTTGCCTGTATTTTTCCTTGCATTATGGTTTGTAGCAACACATATTTATCCCCATTCATAACGTGGCCGAGATCCTGTAACTTTCTTATCGTACTCGTATTCATGATCGTTGGGTCTACCCAACTTATTTTTAATATTCTTCGGTAGGTCGACATCTCGAATGCTTCAAGTCGATCGCTCACCTCTTTCTTTAAGTTCCAGGCCTTCACCCCATGCATCAGTACCGAAACACACAAGAACGTCATATTCTTATGTTGAGTTGCAAACTAAAGTCTCTACTGTATAATACTTTTCTCATCTTAATAAATGTTGCTCTAGATTGTCCAATTTTTATTTTAGTTTCTTCTCAATCGTTTTTACTAAATCCAGTGATATTCCTGTTTTATATAATAGATGTATCGCGTCCCGAATTCTCACCCTATCAAACGCTTTCTTTAAATCTATCAGAAACATATATGCTGGTTCGTTGTATTCCAGCGACTTTTCTTTTATTTGTCTTATTACAAGAACTGCATCCGTGCATGATCTTCCTGTCTGAAATCCTTGCTGTTCCCCTTGCAGAGATATTCGTTCGTTTATTTTTGTCGCTGTTATTCTTGTTGTCAATTTGAGTGTTGTATTTAAAAGATTTATTTCTCGATAGTTATTGGGGTCTTTCTTATCTCCTTTTTTGAAGAACATCACCATAATCGCTCTCCTCCATTCATCTGGTATTCTGTTCGTGGTGATTATTTTATTTATAAGAAATTGCAGTTGTTGTACAAGGTAATCACGTCCATATTTTAAGTTCATTAGTTTTGAGTTCATTTGGTATTTGATCTTCTCCTGGCGACTTTCTGTTTTTTAATTTGTTTGTTCCTTCTTTCACATCGATTTGGGAGATTTCGGTCTTTTTCTCAGTTATTATATTTGGCGTTTCTGGTAAAGGTTCTTCGTTTTGTTTTTTAAACATTTCTGTCAGAAGGGCCACCCATGTATCCTCTTGTATGTGTTATATTTCAACTAGTTCTTTCATTTCGCTTCTTTGTTGTCTTATGAAGCGCCATATTTGTTTCTGTTGTTCATAGAAATCCATCTCTAGTCCTTTTGTGAATTTTTCCAAGTAATCTGTTTTTGTTTTTCTTACCAATTGATGAGTTTCAGTTCTAATTCTTATATATTCTTTATATGATTTATTCATTTTTTTTTACTTATTTTTTAAGAAAGCTTTCTTTTTTTGGTGACTTTTATTTAACTTCTAGTGTAAAGCATGGTGTTTTCGTTGACCACTTTTTGTTTATTATTTTCCTTCCAAGGGCTACTCGGGCAACATCCAAAATATTTTTCTTAAGTTTTCTCCAGCTACTTTTTACATTGCTTTCATTTTCTTGATGGAGTCATCTCTTAAATTTTCTAAAGTCATCTTTTCATTGAATCTAATTTTACCAAGTACCAAATAGTGATCGCCTCCCACATTGGGTGACGTCAAACTTCTCACATCTACTATCTGTTTATGGTGAACCCGTATTTTGCCGGTTTATTAGCAATATACTGTCTAAATTTGCATCTACCTCGAAATGCTTTTAACATTTCATCAATTGTTGCGTATTCACTAATTTTGTAATTATTCAAGCACTGTTGAACAAAGGCATCAAAAATGTGACGTATGGGGGCTAAATTGTCAAATTTTGCTCGTTCCTTCCTTGAATTGCTGTCGTCAAATCTTATAGCTTGAACCAGAATGTAATACCGATATTTTATTAATGTAGCCGCAAAAAAGTCCGGTGCGGTTCCATCGGTGCTCCATAACTCTGCGGTATTCAAATGCTGAGCTTTTTTGACTCCGGCCAGATAAAGCAAACCCAAGAATGCACTCATCATCATCAACTAGCTTCTAACGTCCACTGCTAAACATAGGCCTCTCGCATGCTTTTCCACTTAGTCCGATTTTGCGCCATCTGAATCCAATTTGTAGTCACTCTTTTTATGTCATCTGTCCATCTCGTTGGGGGTCGACCTCTATTTCTGTAAGCTTGTATTCGGGGTCTCCATTCCAAAATTCTTTTTGTCCACCGGTCATCAACTGATCTTGCTACATGACCTGCCCAGTTCCACTTTAGTGTTGTTATCCTTTCAATAACGTCTGCTACTCCTGATCTTTTGCGTATAGTAGCATTGGGTATTCTATCACGTAGAGAAATCCCTAACATAATTCTCTCCATTGCTCTTTCCGCAGATGGTGACTGCAAGATGCAAGAATGCACTAATTTCTATAAAATCGGTTGGCGGGCAGTTTTTTGAATTATTGTATGATGGCCTCATTTTATCTAATTTTTGATTGGTGCAATCAACAATACAAGAAATTATCTCATCGGGGAAAAACAATTTCCAACAATCTAGAGCTGTTTTATATCGTTTTGCTACATTTTTTAGGCCTGGCAACTTCGTAATTATATATTGCCGGGAAGTTTTATTTCTGAGATCAGTTCTTTTGTGATAAAGCCACTCTGTTTTGTCTTTTCCTCTAGAGATTGGCACATCAATTGGCAAAATAGTTATATTTGAAGCACTTGTGGATGGAACCGGCTCACTTTCAATTATTTCCTCACTCTCACTCTACTCAGATTGTTCTGTATCGGAACAGTGCTCACTATGCCCAGATGGAGCATCTGAATCCGAGTTATTATCCATTTCCACATCACTCTCACACTCCTCGAACCATTTTATCAATTGTTCTTGTGTTTTCCCATCCATTTAAGAAAATAAGTGTAAAAGACGAGCGTAAATAATCTCGACAGACTACACGAAATAAACAACAACCTTACTCGACAGCGAGTACGCGATCACTGTCGTGTTAGATTTTATTCAACGTGCACCGCGCAGTCCGCACCTCCCACTCCAACCCATTGTTTCGCTTTAAAATTCGATATATCCAAAGCACCACCAGGCATATCTAGAAGCTTTAAATCATAACTAGCCGAAAATCAAAAATATAAGGGTAAATTCGAATTTGTTAGATTTTTTCTAACATCGACAGTGATCGCGGGTTAAGTTTAATGAGACATCAAATTTAAATATATCTAGATTTTTATTTGGCATCCCAGCTTTTGCCAATTATTGACTGGGGTATGGGAGCCAAAGGGGTCACCAGTGCTAAAAGGTTGAGAACCACTGCTCTAATTAATAGTCCTAATTCTAAAACAAAATAGCAATAATATTAGCTGATATTATTATAAAGCTGGACTATTTGGGTTACCTTGTGGGGTGACAAAATTACGTATTAGTTGATAAAATAAGTAAACAAAGGTAAGTGCATGTTATAGCAAAAAAATGTAATTAAAAAAAATTTGATAAATTTGGTTTGATTGCACTATAATAAATTTACTATTTATAATAAATGAGCTCATTAGTTCAGAGGTAGATCAGGTCAATACATTTCTTATCTCCGATAGGGGCGACATAAAGCAAGAACTTTTATAACATATATAATTATGGTTAACATACTAAAGTACAATATTCTTTTGTATTACTTAGTTTCTGCTAATTAAAATAAAATAATTTGATTACAAGTTTTATGTTTACATGTATGATATGAAATAATGTATCCACCACACTATAAAATAAACGTTTATAAATAGTCTCGATCAATATTGTTAAGTTATTACAAACATATTTGAAGAAGTTTAAGGAATGGCTGAATATAGGTTAAAAAAATGGCTTTATCGCCAAGTGAATACAAATTGTATCGAAAATGTGAAAACTCGCTCAGTTTATTCTGTATATATATGTTGTTTTACAGGTAAGCATTGTATATTTATAAATAATACTAATAACAAAAATAAAGAGTAACCCCCTCTGTGGCTCAGTGGTAAGAGCGCCTACCTTTAAACCTAAAGGTCGTGAGTTCGAATCTCATCTGGGTGAAGAAATTTTCATTTATTAAAAATTAATGAATGAAAATAATTTCTATCCTTGTGCGATCGGTACTCACCAGAGAGACCGCAGACGTTCGGATACAATTAGCGTCTCTTAGCAAAGACAATGACGTCGACTTTGCTAAGTATAAAGACAATTACTCTACACACACACACACACACACACACACACACACACACACACACACACACACACACACACACACACACACACACACACACACACACACACTACACTAGGTACCTGACTGTACCATGCCAATGATCATAGTTGTCGAGGCATTAACCCAATAAAAAAAATAAATAAAGAGTTCTGTATCTCATGTAGCCTGTTAAAATACAGCGAATTAGTTTCTATAGTAGTCTGAAGTAGCTTGACCGAGTTTTATGAAATTTTATATGTGTGTTTTTGGTAGGTTACAGAATAGGTTGTAATCTATTTTTCACACCTCTATGGTGTAAGTGTGGTTCATCTCAGATATTCTTTTCTTTCTTAAATATTTTTTTTATTTTTATGATGCGCCGGTAAAAAATACATCCAGCCCTTTATTTTCACACTTCTATTACTAACCCATATTTTTTAATTGCAATATTAGTGTCACAGAGTTATAGTTGCCATACTCCTACGAAATGGCTTGACAAAAAATCCAAATAGGAATTTGTATTCTGGGACCCTTTTCCAAAATGGTAACTAAAACAACAACAATAACGCATTGTCATTTAAAATTGTTATTTATTTCTATTAAATATAATAGATAACCTATAAGTTAAGTGTCCATGTTTATTAATTTCGTAATTTGCTTATTTTCGTTGTACTTTTGTACAAACTATTCCAATATTTGTCTACATACATATCTTGGACTGTATACAATAGTGGCACAAAACAAAAACTGGTAATTTTTTAAAACATGTGTTTAAATTTGTGTGCCAACAATTTTGTCCCATTTGTTTTACTATACGAAATGGAATTTAAAAAAAAATAAATTTTGGTTTAGGTATTTGTAACACCAACTTTTAAATTTAACAATTATTTTGAGTTGTGCCACTATTGCACATCAACATTAGGTCTTTCAAGACTAATTAAGGCAAAATAAAAACTGGCACTTTTTTGTTATCCCTATCTACTGAAATAAAGATTCAATAAATAGTACTACAAGTTACTAGAATGAAAAAATTTGTTTATTAAAAAACTATAAGAAGAACGAAATAAAAAAAAGGATATAATAATAATAATACGAAGCAATGCTTTAAATAATGTCGGTAAAAATCAGCTGACTTGGTGGAATACTCTTGTCTTGACAAAGGCTAGTAAGGTTTTTGTTTAAACCACGGCTTGATGTGTTACCTTTATTTATATATCGATATGTTGGTTTAATTATATATGTTATGGACCATATGATTAATTCGTCATTTTTCATAATGACCGGGCTATATAAAAAATGCCCAATACTGTCGGTCAATATAATAAATACTATTAAATTCATCACATTGCCCGGGCATTATGTATAATGCTTGGCTTCTACTAGACAGGATGATTAAAACTACTTTTATTTTTATTAAATATGAAATATATTTATTTTGATACAATCAAGTATGTAGTAAAAACTAAAATATTTCTTATATACTAATGAAAACAGTCTTGCAGTCTTCTGTGAAATGGCACATGAGTACATTTAATGACTAAGTATACATAAAAAATATAATACGTATTAACGGTAATTGAGGAAACCAAAAAAAGAATTCTGTGTTTTTATTTGCATTTTTTTCTAATGACCGAAATCGATGGTAACACACAAAGCGGCCAGTGAGAAATTAAATAGTTTTTCTTCTAAATCAAACTCAATTTTAAATAAAAATACACTTACCACCTTTGCGTGCTACATCATCGAAATTTATTTTGTATGAATGATTTACAATACAGAACTATTTGTTGAAACATGTTCCACTATGGTGACACTTGGAGTTACATATTTTTTTTTTCTTTAGACTTATCGGATTTACACCCACCTTTACAACCGCACCTGCTGTTTCCTTGTCCCCCACAGTTAGAAGATTTTCTTGTACATTCTCTAAGAGATATCTCAGTGTCTGGAATCTCTTCTATGAAGATAAACTTTTCTTTACAAACGGTAAACTGGTTTCTTGAATATAAATGATTTAGTATGCCATATTTTGTGCCTAGTTTGTAAAGCTTTTTTCAGTTATGTCTGTCATGATAGCTAGTAGATTTCTTTGATCACTACGAGCTCGGTCCACATCTGGCACTCATATCCTAACTGTGTTACCTAGTTTAGCCGATGGATATTTGGAATTGGAAAATTTTTACATCTTCTCGGCTTGTTGTTCTAAATTCGTCAAAGCCAATTTTCTGTTCTTCCTTACATCGTTTATTCTAATATCTATATTGGAATTCAGATTTTCATTATTTTCTTAATTAACTACAATAGCCGTTTCTACCGCATTTGTTCAAAAGTCTGGAACTTGACTAGATTCACGAGATGAATTTTCATCAATTAAAATTGCTCCAATTTTTTGAACGTCCAGGGTGTAGTCAGATGATATGGAACTTGATTCGGGCAACATTATTGAAGAGTCTACATTTATATTATTATTTTGTATTATATCCGGTTCTGTAGATAGCCCAGCCTCTTGATTTTTGAACAGGACCTCTAAGTCTTCCTCCGAATTAACATCAGTCAGAACTTCTTGGGGTAGAGAGCTTTTTAAATCAACTTTCAACTTTGTGCCGAACATGACTTCATATGGACTACAACCTATACCAGTGTGATGAGCTCTATTTTTCATTAGTTAAACAAAACCTAAGCCTTCAGACCATTTGTTTGTATTGTTGTCTTCTAACCACGAACTAAGCATATTCCCTAGGTCTTGATTGACCCTTTCTATAGATCCTTGACTCTAAGAATGCCTGGGTTTGCCATGTACCATTTTTAACTCGGGCCACATGCTACACAGCTCTTTACATGCGATACTTCTTCTGCTCTTTTACTTGTAAGAGGTCGAAGTTGGACAAATTTGGTAAGATGGTCTTGATAAACAAGCACAAATTTATAACAGCCATCGGCTTGTGACTGCATATCGATTAAATCGACTTGGCATCTTGAATTCATTTTTTTGCTCAATATTGGTTTCACCACCAAGCCTTTCTTTGGAACGTTATGTTTTTTCTGACAGGTTATGCATAAATTTAAATAGATAACAATCATCTCCCTTGTAATATTTTTAAATTTAGAATGTACTTCCTTCTCCATTCGGTTTCTACCACCATGCCCGATAGTAATATGAAGATCGCGCAATGTATCAAATATTTCTTCTGTAAGGACGTAGTATTTAATTACGTTATCTTCTTTCGCAGGAACAATCAGTTTTTCTACTTCTCTAATCGTCATAACGTCGAATCTTCGTAAGCGCTGATAATCACTCGGCGTTTTATTTGTCTGTTTACTTTTAGAGTTTTTTACCTTCTGTATCATTTCCATGTAGGCTGTTTTTGTGAAAATTTATGAATTTTGACTTTTTGCTGAAATTAATTCAGTTAACCGATTGTTAAATCGATATTTCATATCACTTAATGGTTCTTCTTTTTCCATAGTTCACTATGCAATACTTTATAAACAAAGAATTAACAATGAAATGTCACAAACAAAACACTTGTCGTATATACCATTACTAACATTTAACTGCAATATGATTTATAAATAATGGCCGACGCGCTTCGGTGACTATAACCAAATACTATAGACTATAATACATCCAACTCCGACACAAAACTGGCAGCACGTTGCTTCTAGCGCCACAGCGGCTTGAGTTGATAACTACGTTTTGTCAACATAAACATACAAATTTTCTTTTTCTAATTTTTGTAAAATTAGCTAATCTCGCTAAAATAGGGATGCTATGTCATGTTACATTAAATAAATTACCAGCGAGTGCAGCATACACAGCTAACTTTATTGAGAAAGTGGACACTTTATTTGACATTTTTAATTCTTCAAAATATAATGACAAGAAATTCAGAAAGCCAATTTCAATAAAAAATCATTATCATATTGATAAATTGGACGATTTAAAAGAATTTCTAAGTAATATCAGAGAATTGAACAGAAGAAGAGTTAATCCAACATGTATCAATGGATGGATATCAAATATTAATTCTCTGAAGTTGCTTTGGAATGATTTAAAGAGCAATTATGGGTTTCAATTTCTTTTTACAAAAAGGCTAACCCAAGACTGTATACAAAATTTATTTTCTATTATTAGGGCTAAGGGTTTTAATAATAATACACCTGACAGTGTGAAATTTAGGTGCAACTTGCGATCTCTCATGGCAAATCAGTTACTGCAACCATCAGCGGACAGCAACAGCGACATTGATGCTTGTTCATTTTTAATTCAAAAAGATGAAATGCTCAAAAACCCAATTAAAGTATTGCTTAATAATCCTATCGAGCATTGTACCGAAAACGACATAAGTAATGACAATTACGATATGATCGAAAAAAATTCTGAGACTTATGTGTTAGGATGAGTTTGCAGTCAATTGCCTCACGAACAATGTAGAAATGCAGTATGTAACTCTTTTAATAATTATTCTTTAGAAAATACCTTAATAGAGTTAAAAAAATATGAGAAATCATCTAATTTTAAATTTCCAAATGATGAAGCCAAGGGAGCTTCAGATAAAATTAATGAAATATTTAAAAGGTATTTTCAAAATTATATAAAAGAAAGCGTTGAAAATGTTAAATATAAATTGAAATTAAAATGTGACTTTCAAGAAACTCTCCAAAATGTATGTACAAATTGTTACAAGACTTTTATAGATAAATATTTTAATGTGTTAATAAAAGCTTATGTAAATAAAATTAACGACAGTAATAAGAAAAAATTATATAAATTAAAATGTAAAAATATCAAATTAAAGAAAATAACTCACAATTAAATTTGAATTTTGATTTAATCTATAAATAAACTAATAAATTACACTTATTAAATAACAGGCAATTAAATGCATAAGTTTGTAGTTATCAACTCATACCATGAGATGGTGCTGTTTTGTTTGCTGCCACAAAACTAATGGGAAATGTCAAGAGTTGTATGTATTATAGTCTATAGTATTTGCCATAACGTTGGATACAGCGCGTTGATTCGCTGCTGAAGATCGCATGATTTACTAAGAACGCCGATTTATTACATTGCCCGGCCATAGTATAGCATTTTCATATTGACCAGACACTATGATAAATTGTAAAAAGTTATCAAATTGCCTGCTGAAGTTAGTCATTATTAATAATGACCGGGCATTATACATAATGGCTAACATAATCACTTTGTCCATAACATATACATGAATCTCAGAATATAACGTTGTTAATTTATATTTTCCATTGACCAATATTTTTCAAAGATCTGTGTTCTTTCATGTAACTTCAATTTTCATCTCTTTTCAGTCGACATGAATGGAAAGATTGGTGTATTTTTGACCAGAATTTCTAAGAAATTTTCTGACATTTCTTTTCCATTTGTCCGGACAAAGCCTTCCTTTTCCTACTTTTAGATTTATTAATCCTCACGTCTTCTGGTACTCTAGTCTCCACATTTTCATCACAGACCTTTGTAAATGTAGATGATACATTATGATCATCATTCACGTAAAGAAGATCAGCATCAAAACTGTTATTATTTGGAATTAAACAATAAAATAATATTGATATTATTACTTATTACGCCTGCTCGAGATAGGATTAATTGCCTTCTTTTCTGATAATCCTTTGGATCTGACATTGTTAAACCAATAAATTTATTCCTTTTATTTTATCTGACACAAGTCTAAAATTCTCACTGATACACTTTGAAAATATCTAAAATTGTCTGTTGCTTGTATAGTGGCACTCAATGGCAACTCAAAATTCTGGTATTGCATAGAAACTTGATAGCGCCTTCCACTGTACAACTAAAAAGGGCCAGTACTGCAAGAAACAATTTATCCCAACCGACAACATGTCATAGCGACACTATTAAGTGACGTCAAGCAAACATTTTTGCTATAATTATTGTGCCAGTTTTGAAAGTCATAAATAAGGGTTTTTAAGCACTCTGATGATGTTGTCTGAATTTTGTCAATTTTTGAGTTAAGTCACTATTGCATACAGCGGACGATATTATATTATGGAAACAAATTGCATAAGATTTTAATATAAATTATTTTTTAGCTAACCTGTTATTGGTCTCAATGGGAAGTTGTTTATTTTGGGCGTCACCAGTACTACCAAAACTTCTTTCGAATGACACAAATGTTAACCCATTTGGAAAACCTATAAGTACTATGGAAGTATCAATAATAGCAACATGTCAATATCTGGGTAATGGAATTGGATTTCTTACAATGGCTAAAGTGTCAAATTGGATAGGACGTAAAAGGACTATGCGTTATTCGGGTTTAAGTTTAGTTTGCATGCTATTCATCCTAGCTTTTGCAAGATCTGTTTATGTTTATATTATACCATTAATAATAGTAGGTTTTAATCTAAGCGGCATTTACGTCAGTGTTTCTGTATATAATATTGAAATATCGGATGTTTCCAACAGAAGCAAAATAGGATCGATTCTGGGTATTGCAGCTCCAACCGGAATTTTTCTTGGGTATGTTGTAGGTGCTTATACTAGTATACAAGTTTATACTCTTTTAATAGGTATACCAGCACTAATTCATTTAATACTAGAACCTTTAGTTATAGTTGAATCTCCGGTTTATTTAGCTTCAAAAGGAAAAGACGCCGACGCACTTAGTTCACTAAAATTATTAAGAAGTACTAAAACAAATGAAGAGGTTATAAAAGAGTACGCTCAGATTGAAAAAACTGCAAATTGTGTTCAAAGTACAGGAATCCGACCAAGCTTATTAGATATGTTTAAAACCAAAGCGTCTAGGAGAGCTCTTTTCTTATCTTTATTACTTTGTATTGGTCAACAAACATGCGGTAGTACCATATTACTGGTATTTTCTGGTCTAATATTTAACATTGCAGAATCTGTGGTGTCTCCTGATACAATTGGTATTATTATAGGAAGCACGCAGTTAGTAGTTTATATTATTGTTGGTTATCTATATAACAGGTGGGGTTCTCGAAAGTTAATGTTGATTTCTTGCTCGGTCTGCAGTTTTTGCATGTTGTTTAGTAGTATGTACTTTTATATGATAAAAATGAAATCTCCGCTTACTGAAAATTTAGGTTGGCTACCTATTCTATTGACCGTGTTGTTTATAACGGGGTATGGTGTGGGATACGGATTTCTTCCAATATCGTTATGCAACGAACTTTTTTCTACTGATCTGAGATCTTTGGGTTTTGCAACAAGTATGTTAGGAGAAACGGTCTTTGTTCTTATTATACGATTTAGTTATCCGTTTTTAGCTGAAAACATTGGAGACTATTTTGGTATGTTTGTTTATTTTGTAGCAGGCTTATTTAACTTTTTCGTCTTTTTCTTTTTATTACCAGATACGAAGGATAAGTCATTTCAAGAAATACAAATAGAGCTAAGTAAATAATTTCACAAACAAATATAAAACTTGTAAATTATATATTTAATTGTAATTTATTATTATGTAAAATAAAGTAATTTAAACTACATTTTTTAAAATGTCTACTTTACTTATGTCTGATAAGTTTTCGAAATGTAGCTCTTTTGATATTCAAGCTAACCCATACTCGTACCACCTCCACATTACCAAAGTTTCCTGTTTGCCGGCGAGTCATACTTTGCTGAGGTTTCCATTGTGTTATTATACGTGCTTTACACCAACAATAAACTAATGAAGAAATTCGTGAAGTCGCTTCAAGGTCAAATTTGACCTGTGTAAAGCACAATTTGACATCCAATTTTGCCGTGAATAAATTCATGAATAACTTCGTATAGAAATTGACGAAATAGAACATGTTCTATTTTTCTCATTTATTGGACGTGAATTCAGTATCACCAACCTGTGTAGATTTGGCGCGAAGTAGGGATAATAATTATTTTGTTTTTGATTATTGAACCAAATTGAACTTTGCATTTTTACTCTGTTTTTAAGTCGTGTGTCAAGTAATAGTTATGGAAAAGAGGTAAGTTTATTATTCTATAATAAAAGACAGAAAATAATATTATGTATTTTTTTTAGGAAAAACATAAAATTTCGAGGCAGAAAACTCTAGTTTTTATTAAAATAGTGTTTACTTTTCCCTTTCTTACATGTTTTTTTTAAATATTATTTATTTAACGCTTTGAGACTGTAACGATGAGTCCAAGCCATCACCATTAAACCAGCGTGCGCGCGAACCAACCCATGTAGTAGGAGTGTATCGACAGTAGAAAGGGCAAAACTAATTACCAAGCTCCGCTATATAAACCGCAACATTTCCTCATAGAGGAGAATCGACAGGTGTTGACTGAAGGTTCTCTTCTTCCCTACCCCGGCTTGTGGACGTGTTGAGTTCACAAGTTGTTCCGTTCCATACCGCCGTTACCCGAAGAGCGTGTTGAGCTCTTCACTACCCGTACTCTGAAGCAGTCGTGTTGAGACTGTCGAGGAGTGTCCTATTAACCCGAATCACTTAAGGGACGTGTTGAGTTCCTTTCCTTTCTTTGTACCTATCGTCCGCTGTTATTAAATCGATACAACGTTCACGTAAACTTTCAAATACACACTCGCTTGCCGATAAGAATAATTTCATATGACAAGGTCAAACTTAATTTGAATAAATAGGCCAGGTACTGAGAAGACTAAACCAAATTGTAAATATGTACATAAGATTTTTGTCAATTTAATTTAAGGAAGACAATAAAGTTTTATTTTGAACTCTGTCTCTGACTGTCCAAAAGCTACCCGGATAGTGACTCCTACGAGAGGACATCACAAGACTATACAGTAAATATTTGTTAATAAAAGATTATATAATTCTACCTTTTTCTTCACTCCTATCTTTTACTTGGTCTAGTCATTAGGTAAATGTTTTTATCATCTTGAAAGTTTAAAAATGGATTAATCAACGTTTTCCAAGAGATATGGATGCTATTGACTTCTGAAACAGGAAAGGATGCTTTTCTTTGAAATGCCAAGTATTATAAGATTGCAAAATGAAAAATATGGTACCTAGGTAAATATAGTACCTAGGCTGTCACATTCCGCTCATGATTCTCAAAAACAGCAAGTTTCAAAAAAAAAAAGAATTTAGAGATATTAAATTCTGATGATTTGGTGATACTCCCTGGATATATTTTCTTTTTAAACCAGATATGAATAATACTGTATTATTGATAGGATTTTTAAATTCACTTTGCGTTGAGTCCATTCATCTATTTTTTTGAACCAGGTATGAATAATTCTATATTATTGATTAGATTTTAAATTCACATTCAGACTGTCCACTAAAACAATTCACTAACACATCCTGAAATTTTGTGCAATGAATTCCAGATATTTAACAGAATGTGTATGGAAGAAGAAAGTTTGCAATTTTAGCCAATGAAAGAAGCTGTATAGTTGAAATGATTCAAATAAAAAATCAAAGTGGAGACAATTTTGAAGATGAATTGCTAAATAAAAACGTTATTGAACTTCCTTAAGTTGAAGGTGTTTGAGAACCCCATAAACTATTTTTGTGTTATGGGAAAACCTCGGAAGAATCATTAATATACATAGAACTTTGTTTATTTTTTATTAAATATTTCTTTGTATAATTTAATTTTTAAACCTAATAAATTCATTTCTTTTCAGTGCATGTCGTCAACAATTCCATTTCTCTGACATGTTTCTGTTGTGCTCTTTTTCTACATGAAGGCGTTGGCCTGCTACTAATTTTGTTCTTTCTTATTCATTCTTCTTATTCTCATACTTTATTATTCATAATTTTCTTCTTAAATTGACTATCTTCCTTTAAAAGTGCAGGATTCCATATCCTACAGATAAAATCTGTAAAGTTTTTATTTAGAAAAAAATCATAGTTGTTTGTGTATAATTAATATTAAAACTAGCTTTTATTCCTGTTATTATGATTCTTCATTTATTATTTAAATTATATAATATTTAAAAATTATTGTATTTTTATACACCTATTTAGTTTAGTCCTAACCTATACCCTACTATTCAATAAAGCAAATTGTAATATGTTAAAGACAAATCATTAAAATTGTAAAGAATCAGCTCACAAACTAGTGGTAAAGTAGTACTGGTTATTTCCATGTTTTATTTATTTTAAGTATTCATTTCTTTACAATATCTCTTTGTGATTAGAATTGTAGACATTTCAATATTCTAACAATAAACATAGCTATTTATTTATATTAGGTAAATATCTCTTGAGAATATATTATGAATAGTGGTTAAAAGATTATAAAAAGTATTGTAGCTTTCTCTCTTCTTTACTTCTAATTGGTTGAGGCAGGTATTGTATTTAAATAAAGGCTTTCATCATTCTAAAAGTCACAATGAATTGATTAACATTTATACTAACTACAGGTAATTTTTAGTATGTAATGAATGCTAGATTTTCTTGTTCTTTCATATAAAAAAAATCAAATTTCCACTTTTTCTGTTTCTTTAGCTATGTTGTTCTTATTAAAGTTATTTGAAATTATCAAATAATGTCTATGTCTAAAATAAAAAGTTTTCACTAATTATAATGTAATTTCCACTTATTTTTACCTCTTGTTCAAGCTCTTACTCTTTATTAGATTCAGCATAATTTTTTGTAAAATCTTTATCACTATTTTCTTTTTAAAACGATATTGTTTTCTGATTCTGATTATATTTCCAAACCCAAATAAATATTTATTCAAACAAACAACAATAAATAACATCCAATAATAAAACCATTGGTACTACTGAAATAATGACACTTGATGTAAAAATTTATTTGAAGTCAAAGAAACTTTTACGTCCAAGAAATTCACGAATTTATTGACACAGAAATTGATGAATAAATTCATGAATTTCTTCGTGAATTTATTGTTGGTGTAAAGCCCGTATTAGATAGTAAAGTTTGTTTTTATTTTGATAAAAATGAGTGCGAAATTCGGAAAAGAGGAAATATATAGAAGTATAACAGAGGTACGAAGTTTACACAAGGAGTCAAATGACCACGGGAAAAAGTTAATAGAATTTGCTACAGGGAACAAAATAAAGATGACTAGCAAAAGGTTTGATAAAAAAGACATTCATACGGTAAAATGGACTTCTCCAGACACAAAAATAAAAAATTAGATGGATCATGTCCTAATTAAAAGCAAACGTGATATAAGGCAATAATCGATTGCAGGATTTGAGCAGATGAGCGGACACCAACAGTGACCATACACTAAGAATAGTAAATCTAAAATAAGAACTACCAATAATACCAAAACCTGTTAGAGATAGATTAAAGTACCAATTATAGCTCCTTCAAGACAAGCACGTTGTAAACAGACTAGAGAAAGAAATAAATGAAAAAACAGTCAAACAGGATATATATATATATATATATATATATATATATATATATATATATATATATATATATATATATATATATATATATATATATATATATATTATATATATATATATATATATATATATATATATATATATATATATATATATATGATTTCAGTTGTTTTCCGGGTTTGACTCCGCGTTAAGTAATTTTGGTTTTTAGAAAAACCATTGTTTTGACGACGTTTCGGCAAGGTCACACTTGCCATTGTCAAGTCAGATTAGTTCTGCTTCGTCTTGATGTTTCAGGAGAACTGATTTCTCGGTCGCTGCTCGCTAAGTTTAAATACCTTGAAGCGCTTCTTGTTATTGGTCCTGTGCGCAGAGTGGGCGGGGTCTTCTTCGCTATTTTAATTTCTACGTTTTTCTGTAGAATTGATTTCCACGTATTTGGGAGTCTTTGGGCATCGTCTCTGGTATTTAAATTTTTTGGATGTTTTTCGATCTCTATGGCTTCCCTGATTACACGTTAAAAAAAAAATTTAAATACCAGAGACGATGCCCAAAGACTCCCAAATACGTGGAAATCAATTCTACAGAAAAACGTAGAAATTAAAATAGCGAAGAAGACCCCGCCCACTCTGCGCACAGGACCAATAACAAGAAGCGCTTCAAGGTATTTAAACTTAGCGAGCAGCGACCGAGAAATCAGTTCTCCTGAAACATCAAGACGAAGCAGAACTAATCTGACTTGACAATGGCAAGTGTGACCTTGCCGAAACGTCGTCAAAACAATGGTTTTTCTAAAAACCAAAATTACTTAACGCGGAGTCAAACCCGGAAAACAACTGAAATCACTTATAGCTCCCGAGGAAGTTTCAAATCCAATATATATATATATATATATATATATATATATATATATATATATATATATATATATATATATATATATATATATATATATATATATATATATGTATATATATTATATATTATATATATATATATATATATATATATATATATATATATATATATATATATATATATATATATATATATATATATTATATATATATATATTATATATATATATATATATATATATATATATATATATATATATATATATATATATATATATATATATATATATATATATATATATATATATATATATATATATATATATATTATATATATATATATATATATATATATATATATATATATATATATATATATATATATATATATATAAAGAGTGATAGAACAATTTGTATTGTATTAGCTAATACAATAAAACTTCCACACCTTTTAGTCTGTTATCACCTTGTCAGACATTTATGTTCATGAACTTATAACTCAAAAAAAAATTTTCACATTTGCCAGGTACCAAATGTTGCTTCTGACATACAGGGCCTCTACATTTGAGTTAAAAGTTAAATAACACATGAACATTTACTAAAACAGTTTTATTTTATTCATACAAGAACACTTCCAATTATAGATAAATACATTTAGATCCAACCATTAACATCAAAATTTCTAAAATTCAACCTTCCACATGTGTCTAGTTTATATTTTCTGGGTACCAAATGTTTAAGAAACATAAAGGGCCATTTAATAAAAATTTTCTATATTACATTGCTACATACATGTATAGTTGGTTGCCTAACTATAACCATACAATTTTTGCTCCCTTATATCATCTTATTTACATAAAATTAAAACTACAACATTGATGGTTGATACTGTTATATTAGTTTACTTATTTTCACAATTTTAAATAACGTTGTCTTTTGTCTTAAGTAGAAACATACAGCTACATTGACTGCTCTGTGATAATTTCCGTCATAACTTAACAATATTGTCATCAAATGTCATTGCCAATCAGTTGCACTCATACTGTCCTCGAAGACATACCGTCTCAGGACTAGCAACTTCAACGTGAAGTCATATGTCGCCATGTTACCTAATCCATCGGTAACTCTATAATCTTAAATTATTATAACATATTATTAAAACTAAATGTAATTAAACATCTGTTAACGGGTTTTTACCCACATATTTAATCTTGGTGGCTACATTCATGTACTCCTAGTAAGTATTAACCACATTGTTCATTAACCTTAGTCAAAATTTTAACCTATGTTCTTTTTAATTAAGTGGTTAACTATTTTCTAGGACACTGATGATGGAACATGGTTTCCGAAAACGTTTTGTCTTTTTAACTTAGCCCGTTTGGGCCTTAAATATATACCTATTACAAAGGATTTTTAATTAAATCTCTCATTACATGTCCGAAATATTCCAGCTTTCTCTGCTTGATGCTTTTTATGATCTCAGTAGTCTTGCTGAGACGTTCTAGTAAGGTGGAGTTACGAATCTTCTCCATCCAGGAAACTTTTAAAATTCTTCTATAGCACCACATTTCGAAAGCCTCAAGGCGATTTAGATCGATTTTATTCACAGTCCAGGACTCGACAGCATAAAGTAAGACCAAGAACACGTAGCAGCGAAGTAGGCGGATCCTTAATGCCAATTTTAGGTCTCTGTTACATAACACCTTGGATATCCTTCTAAAAGCAGCTCTAGCCTGCTCTATTCTGGATCTAATTTCGCCGTGATTTTCTGCGTTACAATTTAATTGCAGTCCAAGGTAGACGATTTTATCAACTTGCTCAAGTTTGGGATTATTTACATATATAGACGGTTTTATATTCTGTTGTTTACTTATTACGAGTATTTTGGTTTTCCTTATGTTATGATCCAGACCTGCCTCCCTACAACTCTCAACGACACTATCAAGTAGTGTTTGCAGATCTTCTTGACTAGAAGCTAGGAGTACTGTATACTTGTGAACACATATATATATATATATATATATATATATATGTATATTAGTGTTCACAAGTATTCCTTCTTGTTTTTCAGAAAGTACTTTTCTGAAAATTCTTTCGAAGTAAACGTTAAAAAGCAGGGGTGACAAGAGGCATCCCTGTCGTACTCCTCTTTTAATATTGAGAGCTTGTGATTCCACACCATCTACTAAAACTGATGTTGTTTGATTCCAATATAAATTTGCAATTATTCGAACATCTCTGCCGTTCAAGCCAATGTCTTTTAGAGCTTCGATCAATATAGAGTGCTTAACGCCGTGTTTTCGCCGTGTATGTTAATATAGGCCTAATCGCTGCTCTATAGATTTTTATTTTTGTGTATTATCCTAGGTGTTTGTTTGTCGTCGTATTGCTTCTTCAACATCCCCTTAACTGGTTATATCTATTTCCAGATATCTAAACCTTGCTTCTTGCTTTATTATTTTATCATCAATTTCAAGTTTTGATTGTAGTGGGTATTTAGATGTTGTCATATATTTGATTTTTTTGAATTGTTTTTTTCTAAATTTTAACTCAGATAACAATTTATTTATATAACGAAAATAAAGCAAATGGAATAATATTTGGAGTTTTACTTAAAATTATAGGATTTTTTTTTGTTTTTTATATGACAATTTAAACAAATTCAACATTTCTTAAAGGTAAAAGACCGATATAGATATACCATTTGCTTCTAATACTACGTAAACAATATATTAATAAAATAAATCTGCCGTTATCTTTAAAACTGTAAAACAAAACTTATGCTAATTAACATGAAATATTTTGATTACAAATTTTTATGTACATAATTATTTGTATGACATGAAATAATAAATACTCTGCACTGTAAATATTGTTATTACATTACAAAAAATTGTTAAGGTACGGTCATAAAAATGGCTGATAACAGATTCAAAAAATGGCTGTATCACCAACTGAGTACGGATTTTACCGACAATTTGAAAACTCCATCAATTTATTATGTATATGTTTGTTGTTTTACAGGTAAGCACAATATATTTTTAAATAACATTAATAACTAAAGTCCGAATTAAATCTTTTTCTTCAAGTGCCATATCAGAGTTATATTTAAAACTACAAAATTGTTGGTTGCTACTGTGATAATATTTTAATTTTAACTTATTCAGTTTTTAAATAGCGTTGACTTCTGTCTTAAGTAGAATAATAAGTTACACTGACTACTTTGTTCAGACTTCCGTCCTAACTTGTCAAGATCAATCAGTTGATATTATCAAGTCCTCAAGTGTCTACACTTTGTCTAAGGACTAGCAACTTCATGGCAACCAGCAACAACTAACTTTTAACGCAATTTTACCCAGATATTTAGTAGCTCAATACATGTACACCCAGTAAGTATTAACCACATTTTGTATTAACCCTGATGATGGAACATGGATTCTAAAAACGTTTTGTGATATAGCCCGATTGGGTTTTTAAATTATGTCTTCTTCTTAAAGTGCCTATCCGTTCCGGATGTTGGCCATCATCACGGCTATCTTTACTTTGTTTACTGCAGCGCGGAACAGTTCAATGGTAGTCGTGTTATACCACTTTCGTAAATTTTGAAGCCAGAAAATGCGTCTTCTTCCCGGTCCTCTCTTACCATTTACCTTCCCTTGGAGAATCAGCTGGAGAAGGCCGTAACGTTCTTGATTTCTCATTACATGTCCTAGATATTTTAACTTTTTAATGTTGTTTTGTTATTAATTATACAGTGCGTTAAGTTTTGGATTAGGTATACACTCTATAAATGGCAACACTGCGCGTCGTCGACTTGCACTACATATCTGCTTCGTTGACTCATCGTTGCACGTCGCCCGTCGGCTAATTTGTCATATTGTCATTATACCGTGGTTGTTTAAAGGTATAACAGCGTAGAGTTTTATTTTCTTTTGTAAACATGTCTGTTTATATGGCCGCGGAAAAAGCTCAAATAATATAATGGTTTTATAGTGGCAATTCTGCGCAACAATGTGTAGATTTATTTATTTATGCAGAAAATGTCACACTCCAGAAGTGTTACCAAAAAAAGTTGAGGAAAGAGAATACCGGGATACACAAGTTTGTGCAACAATCGAGGTAGATTCAACACGTTCAAGTAGAAGCGTTGATAGAAAGTTAGATGTTAGCAATGTTACTGTAACGAAAGTATGGAAAAAGCACGGTTACAAGAATTTTAAATATTCGAAAACGCAGCAGCTTTATCCAGACGATTACTTTCGAAGAATGGAGTTTTGTGAAACTCTAATAACGAAGGCTAATAGTGAACCAAATTTTATTAAAAACATTTTATTCACTGATGAATCTTCTGTTTCGTTAGTAGGGAGACACAATCCTTCCATTACGAGGTATTGGAAGTGTTGTTTACCGAACTCAACGTCCTCAAAAAGTTAACGTCTGGACTGGCATTTTAGGAGACCACACAATAGGTCCATTTTTTATTGAGGGCAATTTGAATAGTAGAGTATACCTCGATTTGTTACAGAATCATGTTCTTCCCGCTATTCTCAATCTTCCTGATGTAAATCTGGAGAATGTTTGGTTTCATCAAGACGGCTGTTCAGTTCACAACGCTCGAATTATTAGGGAGTATTTAAACAATACTTTCCCGAATCGAGTTATCAGTGGAACAGGCGATATTAAGTGGCCTGCGCGATCTCCAGATCTTACACCCATAGACATTTTTGAGGACATTTAAAAAGCATTATCTACGCTCATCCTGAGGCTATAGCCTTAAATTTGGATGAATTAAAAAATCTAATAAGAGAAGTCTCCAATTCTGTTACAGCAGAAACTCTTTCATCTGTTCGCAGAAGTTTTTATGATAGATTGGGGTACTGTTCAGCCGTAGAAGGTCAACTATTTGAACCATTTCTGTGGGTCATAAAGAATTATTTTTTATTTTATTAGGAATAATATTTTAATTTTCAATAAGAGTATATTTTTTATTTTATCTTTTTAAAGAAATACGCTTTTATTTTTAATTCAACCACAAAAAAATTTTCACATTAATAAAAATCGATAACAATGCACCGATTAGGTCAGTGCATTTTTATCGAATTTCCTACTATTAAAATCGGCTATACGTAATAAAACATGAGATCGGACGACAGAGAAGTACATCCCAAACGTTGTTGTGAGTTACTAAACTAAAATGATTTTCTGTCGGTGCAGATAGTCTCGGGTCGGAGAACGAACATTTGCAACGTTGCCGATTTTAGCGCTCCGTATAATGTGCAATACCTAATCAAAAACTTAACGCACTGTATACATTTTATAAAGGATTTTTAATAATTTTTTTGTAATACATGCTATACAGTCAACTACAGGCACTTAGATTCCTTGTGGATTATTATTTTAGTAGGAAATTTGAACGGTAATATTTTGTCTGGATAGGACTTTTAGATGATTTGCACTAACCTGAAAACAACTTTCATCAGATATAACGACAATAATAAAATTATCTTTTCGAAAACATTGTCAAAAATCTATTCTTCGTTGCCTTTGCAGAGGTGTCATTTTAGGGACTTTTTTTGGATTCCTTGATATGTAGCCTTTCTTTTTGAGTAACACGCGGACAGTATCTAGGCCCATTTTTATTCTTCGTTGATTTCCAAATCTGTTTGCTAATTTTCGAAACCCTAGGCGCGGATTTTGTCGTCTAAAGTCACTAAAGCATTTAAATTGTTTCCGCAAATCTTACGCGGTCTACCCGAAACTGGTCTATGTCTCAAATCTATGCCATTTTTTGTCCTCTTTATTGTCTCATACACTGCACTTTTTCCTAGTTCAGTCAAATTGCACTATTTTTTAACGTTTCGGACACACCTTCTATACCACTTTTCTTGTTTTTTTACTTGCGACAATAACTCACAAGGAAAGGAAATCTATTAAAATTAGGAAAAATATAAAATTCCGGGTACTTTCTAACACATAACAGGCAAATAACATCGTTGATAGAGACGGAAAAATGATTATCAATAATTTGCATAAAATAGACAGATAAAAAGAGTATATTGAGGAACTGTTTAGTGATGAAAGGCCCGAGCTTGAAATTAACGAAGTGTAAGGTTACAGGACGTGACATAACTATGGACGAAACTGAACAAGCAATACGATTAGCAAAGACCCGAAAAGCGACGGAACCAGATGAAATACCGACTAAAATAATAAAGTTCTTCGAAAGTTTAGGTAAAATGTCTCTCCTTCATCTGTTTAATAAAATTTATGAAACTAGCTATATACCAACGGATTGGCGGCTGTCTACTTTTTTGACGATACCTAAAAAAGCAAATGCAAAAAGATGTAGTGACTACCGAATCATTAGCTTAATGAGTCATGTTTTAAAGATATTTCTACGAATTTTGCACTCTAGGATGTACCAAAAAATAGAACAACAACTTAGTGACACACAGTTTGGATTCCGCAATAACCTTGGAACAAGAGAAGCAGTATATAGTATTCAGGTTATGGTACAAAGATGCACAGCTGTCAAACATCCAGTTTATATGTATTTTATTGACTTTGAGAAGGCCTTTGATCGAGTAAAACATACTGATATAGGTGATAGCCATCCTTCAGCAGGTATGTATTGATGATAAAGACCTACGCATTATTAAAAATCTTAATGCAGAATAAAAATGCAGAATAACAAGATACTAAATATAAATGAAGGTGAATTACTGGCCTTTATCGGGCTGAAATTTCTAATGGAGTAGCATCAACTTCCCTTGGAAAATGTACCGGAATACTTCACAAGACTTACTTGTGCCTCTTGTTTCGAAAACCATGTCAAGGAATCGTTTTGAGATGATATTGGCAAATCTGCACTCTACATGTCAACGATATTCAGCAAATTTCCAACAACAATAAAAATAAAGCACTTAATTCGACCGATGATAAATACTCTGAAGAGACAATTTACTACATGTTATCAGGCACAAGAAAACTTAGTGTGGATGAAAATATGATCATTTTTAAAGGACAAAGTAGCTTGAAACAATATAATTTGAAAAAGCACATCAAAACTGGCTACAAATTATGGTCTATTGCAGACCAAAGTGGTTTTATGTTACAGTTTGACTTATATCAAGGCAAAAACGGAAACTTGCAGATCGAATTCGAGAACCATGGTTTATAAGAAAGAGTATTCCTATCATTAACCAAGATGTACTAGAATCAAGAAAGAATTATTTATTTTGATAATTTCTATACGAGCGCAAATTTACTCGAAAGGCTTAAACTAAAAAATACATTATCATGTGGTACAATTCGTAAGAACAGGAAGGATTTGCCTCGAAGTTTAAAAGTAAAAGAATCGCAATGCGGAGATTTTGATTATAGCTCTTCTAATACCAACATTGGTTAATTTATGTGGATGGATAATAAAACAGTTAACATTGCAACTAACATTCATGGTTCAGAAGTAAAACATGTTTCCAGAAAACAAAGAGATGGTTCGAGTTTATACTTACCATTCCTCAGCGATGTGGAAGACTACAACAAAAATATGGGCCGGCGTTGATCTTGCCGACCAACTACGTAGTTCATACTGTGGGGATAGAAAATCACATAAATGGTGGCACCGTTTATTCTGGGGCATGTTGTACATTACCTTTGTCAATTCATATATTATATGCAATGAATTATTCGAAAAAAACAGCCAGCTGGAGGCTAGAATATCGGTTGCTATGGGACTTTTAACATACGCCAGTGAAGCAAATACTCGTAATAAGTAAACAACAGAATATAAAACCGTCTATATATGTAAATAATACCAAACTTGAGCAAGTTGATAAAATCGTCTACCTTGGACAGCAATTAAATTGTAATGCAGAAAATCACGGCGAAATTAGATCCAGAATAGAGCAGGCTAGAGCTGCTTTTAGAAGGATGTCCAAGGTGTTATGTAACAGAGACCTAAAATTGGCATTAAGGATCCGCCTACTTCGCTGCCGTATGTTCTCGGTCTTACTTTATGCTGTCGAGTCCTGGACTTTGAATAAATCGATCTAAATCGCCCTGAGGCTTTCGAAATGTGGTGCTATAGAAGAATTTTAAAAGTTTCCTGGGTGGAGAAGATTCGTAACTCCACATTACTAGAACGTCTCAGCAAGACTACTGAGATCCTAAAAAGCATCAAGCAGAGAAAGCTGGAATATTTCGGACATGTAATGAGAGGTCCCAAATATAGATTGCTACAAAATATCATGCAAGGAAAAATAACAGGCAAACGCAGTCCAGGACGAAGAAGAACCTCATGGTTGAAGAACTTGCGAGATTGGTATGGTGTAGATACAAGCATGCTATTTAGGATGGCAGTGAATAAAATTAAAATAGCTATGATGGTAACCAACGTTCTGAAAGGACATGGTAAATGAAGAAGAAGAAGTGAAGCAAAGAAGCTAGGCTCCCGAAGTTTGGAGTCATCTACACCTAACAAAAGGAGGAAGTATAATTATAGCGCGCTGAATGACGTCAGATTGGGAAATTTCGTAAAACACTTGCCTGTTTTTACCACCAATAGGGGAAGATGTGAATATTGCAGCATACTTGCAATAGAGCCTAGACCTCAATCAAAGTGTTCATTTTGTGGTGCCTATTTGTGTTGTAATTCAAATTAAAACTATTTTGCGATATACCACGGCCTTCCGACTTCCTGAAGAATAATCATTTATAAAAAATAATAAAAGTTTTGATTTTTAGCATTTTTTTTATAGCAACAGAAATCGCTATCTTCTGACAGAATCTCCTATACTAATTCCTGACGAGACTTCTAAGTCCTATCTCTGGGAAAAGAGTCCTTGTAGCAGAAAAATTAAAAAAAAAATATGCTTAAGTTATCTTATTAAATCAATACATGTAAAAAATGTTTTTTTTAATCCTAATTTGGGCAATATAAATTGGGGTTAATATAAATAAATTTTTTAGCGAACCTGCTATTAATCACCTTGGGAAGCTGTTTATCGTGGGTAGCACCAGTATTGCCGAAACTACTCTCGAATGATACAAATATTAACCCTTTTGGAAAACCCATAAGTACTATGGAAATATCAATAATAGCAGCATGTCAGTTTGTAGGCACTGGAGTTGGATTTATTATAATGGCTAAAGTATCAAATTGGGTAGGACGTAAAAGGACTATGCGTTATTCGGGTTTGAGTTTAGTTTGCATGCTATTCGTGCTAGCTTTTGCAAGATCTGTCTATGTTTATATTATACCATTAATAATTGTAGGTTTTAATCTAAGCGGGATTTACATCAGTGTTTCTGTATACAATATTGAAATTTCGGAAATTTCAAATAGAACCAAAATAGGATCGATTCTGGGTATGGCAACACCCACCGGAATTTTTATTACGTATATTATAGGAGCTTATACTAGTATAAAACTTTATACTTTAATAATTGCTATACCAGCTGTAATTCATTTAATACTAGAACCTTTTGTCATTGTCGAATCTCCGATTTATTTAGCTTCAAAAGGAAAAGATGATGAAGCACTGAGTGCACTAAAACTACTGAGAAATACCAAAAGAAATGAAGAGATTACGATAGAGTATGCTCAGATAAAAAATATTGTTCAAGATTCCAGAAACCAACCAAGTTTCTTAGATATGTTTAAAAGCAGAGCATCTAGAAAAGCTCTGTTCTTATCTTTACTGCTTTGTGTTGGTCAACAAACATGTGGTATTGCCACATTACTGACATTTTCTGGTTTGATATTCAATTACGCAAATTCTGCTGTATCTACTGATACAATTGGTATTATTATCGGAGGCACACAATTGATGGTTTATTTTGTTGTAGGGTATCTGTATAATAGATTTGGTGCTAGAAAGTTAATATTGTTTTCTAGCTCGTTCTGCAGTTTCTGCATGTTGCTTAGTAGTATGCTGTTTTATTTGATAAAAATACAATCTTCGCTTACAGAGAATTTAGGTTGGCTACCTATTCTATTAACTGTTTTATTTATATTGGGGTACGGTGTAGGATACGGATTTATCCCGATATCTTTATGTAACGAACTTTTTACCACTGACCTAAGATCTTTAGGTTTTGCAACTAGTATGTTAGGGGAAAGTATAGTTACATTTATAGTACGATTCAGCTATCCATTTTTATCTATAAATGTTGGGGAATATTTTGCTATGTTTGTTTATTTTATAGCAGGTTTATTTAACTTTTTTGTTTTTTTCTTTTTATTACCAGATACTAAAAATAAATCTTTTCAAGAAATACAAATAGAGCTAAGTAAATAAGTCATGAATAAAAATTAGATTATTTGGCAAGGTGGAAACTAGAAGAATTGCCAGGGAATAGGATGCAAATACAAGTTTGTCGCCTTTTTTACTGATCGTTCTTCCTCCGCACCTACACAAATAAAACATAATAACACCGCAACCTTTTGGTTAAAAGACAGTTGAAATTTTATTTTATATGCATGCAAGTTTAAAAAAAAACACTTATATTTATACAGTTATAAAGTTCTTTACATATTAGGGATGGGAAAAACCTACCGGTTTTAACCGAAAACCGTTTTTTTACTTCGCAATAACCGGTTTCATCAGTTGTTTTTTTTTGTCCCGGTTATAACCGGTATTTTATTTTTTTATTTTTAAACCGGATATTAGGTCATTACGGTGATTAGGATTACGTTAGTAATTATTCCAAACAAAACCATAACTCAAATTTTGATCATACTGATATCGAGTCGAATGAAGTATCGCTAACTAAAGTGCATTGTAAATGTAACTGAAGGTTTGTAACATTGTTTGTAACAAGTTTGAAACATTGTAAATGTTTACAAATACTAAAAACCGGTTTTTGGAAAAACTGGTTTTTTTGGCCGGTATATTACTTACCTATTTCCTCACATTGTAGATTTTTTATTTTTAAAAGTAAAATTAAAAAAACAGAAAAAAATGGTGAAAAAAGTTGTCACAATTTATTTTATTATTTATTTTTTTGTATTAAAAGTTTATGTTTATATGATAATAAATTCTTAAACAGCTCTACAGTTTTTTTGTTTCTATGGATATTGATAGATCGTAAAATTAAAACTTTTTAGATTATTTTTTATGATTTTGTTAGCTGAAATTGGAAAAATCATTAATTTGAATAGCAGATCGTCAGACGATACTTGCAAGTACGTAAGGTTAGGAGTAATGAGGCTGGCTATAAGATAGCGTCACACCCAGATGTTTGACGCATTTCTTTGTGCGTCCCCTATACCCCTGCATATCGGAGTTCTATCCCTTGTCTTTTCGGTTTACCCTTTCGAATGATGGCGTCTGTCTTCTCTGCTGGCAGTTTTAGTCTGTGATCTGTCATTCAGTCCTTGTTAAAGTTCAAGTACCTCAGATATTGGAATAATAGCAGCCTAAATCCTGATTTAGTAAAAAGATCGAGAATAGAACGTGTTACAAAATTTTTCAAAAAAATAAAAAAACTGCTACGTGATCCTCGAGTAAAACTAGAAACTTTGACTACGTTTTTCAAGGTATACGTCTAGTCAAATCTTCTCTATGCAGTTAAAATGTAGACCCTTAATACATCAATCACAAATACACTAAAGTTATTTGAAATATAGATCTACATAGACATCGCATACCTCAAACAAAGGGGTGCTACAGAGAATAGGCAGGGACCGAAAACTTTTCAACACAATGAAAGTTACAAAACCTCATTCATACCTATTGATGAATCAGATCTGAAAACAGAAGACTAGAAAGGAAAAGACTATCGTGGCTGAAAAACATCCGACAATAACGAGGGGTAAATATTGAATACCTACTAAGAACAGCTCAAGACAGAAGAGTTTGCAATTGTAGTACTTTAATTTAATGCCTTTATTGAGGAAATGAGACTTTAACAAGAAGTATTTTATAGACGGTCAATCTAATTTTTCTGGGTAGTTTAAGGCTATCCTACTTCTTAAGCCATAGTGAAACTTATTGGCAAGGACTATTCCTCTTTCAATTTCTTCGCTGATCTTATCTTTGGACAACAGTGAGCCTAAGTATATGAAAGTGTCCATGACTTCCAGTTTTAAATCGTCTTTATTATTCTTCAAGGTATCTGCTTGCTTTACCTCGTACAACACATATATATGTTCTTTTTGGCATCTTGTATTTAGTCTCATTTTCTGTGCAGATACACTTACTATCCGAAATATACATACTCTGTGAATCTAGCTATGACGGCTATGTCATCTGCATATTCGGCAACTTGTACAGATTTGTTAAAGATAAAGTTTGTGTTAATCTGGGACTCCCAAATTACCTTTTTCTTTAAAGCAAGGTTAAATAAAAGACGCGATAGCCTGCTATCATGTATTAGATCATTTTTGCACTGAAAGAGTCTTGAAAGTTTGTTCTGGATTCTGACCAAGCTTTCTGCTTCTGTGAGTATAAGCTCAGTTGGTTGAATAACATGAAGCGGTATTTGGAATTCCACCATAACTAGGAGACTTTTATTCCTATTAGTTGAGTTGAATATACCTTTGAACTCGACAAAGATGTGGGTGTCGACGCCGAACTCTAAGGTTTTTTCATGAATCTGAGTCGCTGTAAAAATTTGGTCCATGGTTAATTTATTGGGTAGGAAGTCGCACTCATGTGCTCTCAATATTGGTTCGAGGGAATCATTCTTTTGTACAATACGTTGAGCAGCAATTTATAGGCTATATCTAGTAGGGTGATGCCTCCATAATTATCGCACACTATCATGTCTCTCTTTTAATATAGTGGACATAGTATGCCTAATTTCTAGTCTGCGGGTATTTCTTGGGGTATTAGACATCCTACGATGTCTAATACTCTCCTCTTTTATTCTATAAGACTACTGAAATATTTTCTAAAGGTAAAAGACCTATAGAAATATACTATCGGCGGTGAATACTCTGTATAAATTATTTTAATAAACTAGCACTATCTATCTTTAAAACTATTAAACTTATGCTAAATAGAATCTGTTTGTAATAAAATAGTGTGATTATTTTTTTTATTTATAATTTATAAATATATTGTAATAAGTGTATTATTGTAATAAGTGTTTCTACAACTTTCGGTCATTACTCTGAAGTGTACCACAAACAATTTTGAAAGAAGTGTTCAATATAGATGCAGATGGACGATAACAATTTGAAAACTTGGACATATCACCAACTGAATACGAATTTTCTCGACAATGTGAAAAAGCGTTCGCTTTATTGTGTATATATATGTTGTTGCACAGGTATATATCATTATTTATATATATTATGATTATTATTATTTGCACATTTGGACCTTTTATACGTTTAATTAATTAAATATGCCTTATGCTTAATTTTGCAAACAAGAAATAAATTAATTTTAATTAAAGTTTAATCTCAGGGCGTTTTATCATTAATTATAATAAGTGGCTTTAAAGTATTTTTCAAGCAGTTGCCTTTAAGAAAAGGATGGACAATAGGAAAATAAATTAAACCAAATCATTTTGTAATACTAAACTATTAAATAATTTATTAAAACAGAATAAAAAAAATATTATTATGGTCAATTAAGTCAAATTCAGACATATTCAAATAAAAGACCTCATCTCTGCGTTTTATTTTTCAATCTGCCTCCGTTGTGTTACCGTTCCATCGGTTTCGTGGTCTTTCTACTGATCGTCTTCCTACTTAGGAACCGTCTATTGCCGTCTTTACTACTCTATTTATTGTCATTCGGCTTAAATGATTGTTTCATTCTACTCTTCTATTTCTTATCCAGTTCTTGATGTTTTCCACCTTGCATCTACGTCGTATATATGTACGTCTAGTCTGTCACATAGTATCTTACCATCAATTTTACTGTGAGTGTTTTCATCTCTGCTGTCCCTAACATCTTTTTGTTCTCCCTGTGTTAGGTCTTGTTTCTGCCGCGTATGTCATTATTGGTCTGATGACGACTTTGTAAATTCTACCTTTCGTTTCTTTCCCGATATTTTCATTCCTTCATAGTGTTTCATTAACGCAGCCTGCGGCTCTATTTGCTCTATTCGCTTGATCTTCCACGTCAGTTTCAAGTTTTTCGAAGCTAGATAATGTGATGCCTAGAAATTTAAACTGGGGTTCAAAGGAGTAGTGAGGCGCAATACCAGGTGTTGCTTCCAGATAACACCTCTAGCCTCTCCTACTCAATTCCTATCCTCACCTCCAAGAACTGTGGTCTTAATCACACGGGTAAACCCCGGTAAACCTATGCAACCCTAATGGAGATTGGGTAACCAACCCATTGGAAGGTAGAGTCAGGGCGGATGAGAAAGGGAGAACGCATAGCTTGTTCAGAAGCTATAGCCAGCAACACTGGCACTGGACTCGGGTGCAATACAAGACAACGGCCAAAGCTACGGAATAAGGACTTAATGATGGATTTGTGACTGGGAACCTTAAATGTTCAAACCATGCTGCAGATAGGCAAAATGCAAAGTATTGCACAAGAACTATTGAAGTACGAAGTAGACACAGCAGCCCTTAAGAAATCAGATTTAAAAAGCATGGTTGCATAAATAAAAATGAATACTGTATATACTACTATGGAGCAGAAAGACAAGGACATTTTGGAGTGGGTTTTACAGTAAACCATTAATGCCGCAGGTCAGTATTGGGTTTCATTCCAGTTAATGAAAGAATATGCAAAATACGTCTAAGGAGAAAATTTCATAATATGACAATTATTAATATGCATGTCTCAACAGAAGCAGCAGATGAACTAGTAACCGATCAATTCTATGACCGACTACAAGTAGAATGTAACAACGCACAGTAAAGAGATGCAGTTATAGTCCTGGCTAAGCTTGGAAAAGAGTAATATAATATGAAGAATCATTTGGTAAGCATAGTATACATGATATTACCAGCAACAACGATATAAGAATGGCACAGTTGGCCATGGCAAACAAACTAAGAGTTTTTAGTACGAGTTTATGTACCTTCATAAAAATATTCATAAAGGAACCTAGATGATAACTGGTACTAATAAATTTATTTAAATTAATCACATATCTAAGCGATGGGCAACCTCCGTAACGGATGTTAGAACTTATAGAGGCGCAAATTGCGATTCGGACCATTTCTTATTTATATCGAAGATAAAACAAACAATATCAATGGTGAGAAAAGAGAAAGGCGCCAAAAAAAGAAAATGGAACACATATATGTTTAAAAATCCTAAAAAAAAATAAAAGTAATATTAAATGAAAGAGGAGAACAAAACAACATTGAAGAAGAATGGAATGTCATCCAAACGACAATTACAAATATAGCAAAGGAAATATTAGGTGAAATCTCGAGCAAAAGAAACTAGGAATCGTTTGACCAAGATTGCCAACAAGTAATAAATAGCAAAAATATAGCCAGACAGAAATGTCTACAAAGGGATTCGCGATTAAATAGAAGGGCATATGAAGAACCCAGAAAAGATGCACAGAAAATATGTAGAAGGAAAAAAATAATAATGAATAGAAAAATACAACAAATTACAGATTATAATAACAGAAGAGATGCTAGAAAATTTTACAAGGAAACCAAGTAATACACCCAAGGATACATAACAAAATCAACAGTTTGCAAGGATAAAAATGAAGAAATTATCAGCGAGAAAGAGAAAAAAATGAAAAGGTGGAAGTAGAATAACTGCAGAACTGATAAAGAATGCTGGACATGCACTATGGAGGCGTATGCATAAACTAATCGACCGCATATGGACACTAGAAGTTATCCCAGAAGATGGAAAAGTATGAATTAAACTTCCTATGTACAAAGGGGATGACAAACGACAAAGCAGGCCAAAACTCACAAAGAGTTGTAGCGTCGTTAGAAGAAGATACTTAAACTCTATCACATTATCATTTTGTATGCTAAAAACAGTTCAATGAAAATTGAAACAACATAAATACTGCTCGTCTTCAATATTATGGGTCGGATTTTTGCCACTTTCATCTTGAGGAGGTGTCACATGTTTATCTGTAATGGAAGCTGTGTCTTTAAAAAAATTCTTAAATACCACTTGGCCGAAACCACTTTCATCCGGTAATGTATATACTCAAGTTTTAGACCTACGTGAATTTTGATTTTTGGTATAAGTTCTGTTTCTGTCTTCTACATTTATTTGCCCTTAACCAAAAACATTTTTATTTGACCAGTTAAAGTTCTTTATCATTTTTATTTTTTCTTCTTCCGTGCCATATTTTTCTCCTTTCTCTCTTCCTGGACATCTTCTTTTTATACTCGGATGATTCTTAAGATTTCTTTCTCTCATTCTGTAATTTTAGTGCCTTCGCTTCTCTTTATTCTTAGAGTTCGGCAATTCATTTTTTGAGTTCTTTTTTTTTTCGAAACACCATTATTCTGGTCTAGGACAAAAAAAAAATATATTACAAATGCGTTTGCGGCAAAACAGATAAAGTCACATTTGTCTATAAATGGGTATATTAAGGAATACCTGGCTTGTTTTATATTTAAATATTAATAATATTGTAATTTTGCCTTTGAAACAACATACGAGCTGCATAGAGACAATAAAAATCTAAACATCTCAAAGTTTTTAATGCCTATCAACATAAAAGATATTTAAATGAAATCTAGTTTGTAACATGAGTAACTTTTTTTATGTTAGTATGTAGTTAATATTGTAACATTTCTTTGTTTTGAATATGTGTCTTTCTGTTATTTTACGCCAAGTGGTTCAATCGACAAAAAAAAATTGACTCATCCATACTCAAAAATTCAAATATACGATGCGCTTTCGCTGTAACTGGGTCTTAAAATAATTTAATTTTTTAGCAAACCTCCTGTTGATTACATTGGGAAGTTGTTTAGCGTGGGCAACACCAGTATTGCCCAAACTACTATCGAATGATAAAAATATCAACCCATTTGGAAAACCAATAACAACTATGGAAGTGTCTATAATAGCAGCTGGTCCATTTGTCGGTACTGGACTTGGATTTATTATGATGGCTAAAGTGTCAAATTGGATAGGACGCAAAAGAACAATGCGTTACTCAGCTTTGAGCTTAATTATCATGCTGACCATAATAGCACATGCTAAATGTGTAAATGTTTGCATTATACCGTTAGTAATTTTAGGGGTTAATCTAAGTGGAATTTATATTAGCGTTTCCGTTTATAGTATCGAAATTTCAGAAATTTCGAATAGAAGCAAAATAGGATCGATTTTGGGCATGGGGATGCCTATTGGAGGTTTTATTGCATACCTTGTAGGTGCTTATACTAGTTTTAAAGTGAATACTTTATTAATCGCTATACCAGCCGTAATTCATTTAATTCTAGAACCGTTAGTTATAGTTGAATCGCCGGTGTTTTTAGCTTCAAAAGGAAAATACGCCGAAGCACTTACAACATTGAAATTGTTAAGGTGTACCAAGACAAATGAAGAGATTATGGCAGAATATACTCGGATGAAAAACACTGCAGAAGTTACTAAAAATAATAAGAATCAACCAAGTTTATGCGATATGTTTAAAACTAAAGCATCAAGGAAAGCTTTCTTTTTATCATTGCTGATTTGTGTTGGACAACAAACATGTGGTCTTTCCACAATAACAACATTTTCAGGTCTAGTATTTAATTATGCAAACTCTGCTTTATCAACATCCACGATTCAAATTATTATCGGAAGCACGCAACTGATGATTTATCTTATCGTAGGTTTTCTTTATAATAGATTTGGTGCTAGAAAGTTAATGCTAGTTTCTAGTCTGTTTTGCAGTTTATGTATGTTGTTTAGTAGTATAATTTTTTATTTGATAAAAGTACAATCTCCACTTATTAAGAATTTAGGTTGGTTACCAATTTTATTAGCTGTATTATTTCGAACAGGTTACGGTATAGGATATGGATTCGTTCCGATTTCTCTATGCAACGAACTTTTTACCAATGATCTGAGATCATTAGGTTATGCAACAAGTATGTTAGGAGAAAGTTTCTTTATTTTTACAATACGAGCTACTTTTCCATTTTTATTTGCAAATATTGGTGAATATTTTGCTATGTTTCTATATTTCGCATTAGGGTTAATCAATTTCTTCGTTTTATTCTTTTTATTACCAGATACAAAAGACAGATCGTTTGAAGAAATACAAGCAGAGCTAAGTAGATAATTTTACGAAAAAATAAAAAGTCGGTAATTTATTACAGAAAGTTTTATTAGATAATTATTATTTATTTAAAATAAATGAAATTAAACTATGTTGTTTTTATTTCTGTTGCATTTACTTACACTTAAAATATTTCCTGGTCCGAGAGGTGGTAGACATTTTTGGCTAGGTATTTGAAGCATTCTGAAATTTTTTTAGTTACCTCTTCCGTAACATCTTAATACAGACCTGGCTGGAGTGTGTATATATACGAGCTATACGCTCCCGAAGAAGCTGAAGCTGTTTTCACTTGAAGATCCTTTTTGTGTGGAGAATCATCACATTATGGGTTTGGATTTACAGTTTCTGCTGTTTCCACTACGTTTCTCCATTCTTCTGTCTTTGATTTTCATTTTTATATTTCTCTAGTTCTTTACATCATCATCATCCAGCCTCAAGAGTCCACTGCCAAACATAGGCCTTTACCTCATGTTTCCAACCCCGTATATCTGGCGCCGCTCTTATCCAGTTTTTATTGAGTCTTCTTAAATCGTCAGTCTATCTTGTAGGTGGTCGACCGACGCTTCTCTTGTCTTCCCTTGGCCTCCATTCCAATAACCTCTTTGTCCATCGCCCATCTGTAATTCTGGCTATGTATCCTGCCCATCTCCATTTTAGTCTGGCTATCTTCTCGATGATGTCAGTCACTACGGTTCTTCTCCTGATGTCTTCGTTGGTTATTTTGTCTCGTAGAGTTACTCCTAACATAAACTGCTCCATTCTTCTCTGCATGACTCTCAGTTTGGTAGCTGCTGCTTTTAAGGTAAGTGTTTCTGCTCCTTACGTCAAGACTGGAAGGACGCACTGATCAAATACCTTTCTCTTTAGGCATGTAGGCAGCTCACTTTTAAAAGTTTCTCTCAGTTTTCCAAATGCTGCCCACCCAAGGCCGATTCTTCTCTTTAGTTCATGAGTCTGGTTATCCCTGCCAATCATAATTTCATGTCCCAGGTATTTATATCTATCTACGAGTTCTATTTCTTCCCCACCAATACTGATGTTCTGGTTGGGCACCAAATTGGTCATGATTTTTGTTTTCGAGATATTTATATTTAAACCTACATTTTCTGCAGCCACAACGAGTTCCTGTACCATCTCTCTTGCCATACCTAAATTTTCCGCTATTATAAGTATATCATCAGCGAAGCGTAAGTTGTTTCGATATTCTCCATCTATTTATTTCTATAAAACGCTGTTTCTTGCTGCATTTTAAGTCCTTAAAATTTGTGAGTAACGTGTCCTAATAGGCTCCTGCGGGAACTACCAGGTTAACCACCAAACCTCACCCCTAGGGGCGCCACTACTTATGGTGCTTGTCCGTTTTGAAAGTTGGCGATCATTTTCGCTATGATGACGTTGTTACGGAATAGCTTTTCGTCCTGGGACCCTTTTTCCTTCAATTTAACTTTGCAAAATGCACTGGGGTAGTTTATATGAGCCTTAATTTCTCAATATATGACTTAAGTATTGCTTACGGCCCTTCACGATGCTGACCAAATCCGCGATGTATTCGAGATCCTTTAGGAAAATTCGAAAAGTTTTTGTAGAATGTCTGGTGTTGACTTTGAGTGCCTGCTCAATAAAATAGTCTCTCTAATAACGAAGCGTGATACCAATATGAGAAAGACAATTCTAGTTAAAGAAAGATTTTGTGTAGCTCTTAGATTTCTTGAGCCTGGTTTATATGTTTTATATAATATATAATAGTTTAAAATGTTTACTTATCTATTCAAATATTTACCACAGACAGTATGCACCTACGTTTTTGAAGTGTGCAGGGCATTATGCCAAATTCTGAAGAATCAAATAAAAGTAGGTATCTGCATTTTTTTATAATTATTGTTATTGCTATTATCAATAATTATAAGTGTTTCTTAACTGAATTTATTCCTATGTGGAGCTGTAGCTGAGTTTGCTTCGATCGGATACTCAAACTGCAGCAGTGTGATGAAAATGTAAAAGATGGTCGTGAAAGAGATAGGACATAACAGTGATCTTAAGATGAATAAGATTTATAAGTTAGTAGTGAAATTTGGGAGTTTGATTGTGCAAGAGGAGCTTGTACGACAGAACCTACGGATGAGTTGGAGGTGCTGCAACTACGCCAAAAAGTTCTGTAGAAGTAGTAAAAGATGGTTGTTCAGTACTGATCTGATTTGTGCAAGAAGGATACTGTTGAGGAAAATAATTAGTGGAGTGGACTGTTACTGCGATCGTTTCTCCATATGCCTCTGGGTAGCCCTGAACAACAAATTATCAATGTCATTTATTACAAACAAATTCGATTCCTTTCATCGGAAGCTTGTAATTTATCAGCAAACGATTGCCCATAAACATAACATAGATAATGAAGAGTTCTTAAGTTAAGTAAGAATATATGGTGCTAACATTTTTTATGTTCAACCGTGGGTGGCAATCACATATTGTGGGTGATTAAGTGAGGCTACTAATTTATATCCTGTAATTTGCTGAGAAATCTATTAAAAATTGACGAAATCAAAACAATTTAAAATGTGCAGTATATAAACGAGTAACAATCAACAGGAAAAAAGAACAGAATAATGATATCAGTAAGACGGTGGATACAAGAGTTGCTAAAATAACAAGGGACAATTCACCAATTGTGTAAACGGGTAGGTATATAGACGATGTATCAACTGACTGTGCAGAGATGGAGTGAGAATCTTCAATAGATGCAACAACCGGCCAGTGAACAAGCAAAATTGCTTATACGAAGTCAGTAAAAGAAGAAAAATAAAAGTAAAGATGGTTAGTCTATTCTTTATTTCTAATGATACGTTTGTCTAAGTTTGTAATACCCTTACTTACCGATATAAATGAACTTCTTGCTATTATTTCCACGTGCTTTATTAAACTAATTATCATTAAAACTATAAAGCTTAATTATTATGCTAATTAAAAATTTTTTACGATAAAATATTCTGATAAAAATGTCTGTGTACAAAATAAACAATAATAACTAAATTATTAATATGCATGCATGTAAAATAAACGTTTATAAATATTCTTGGTCAAAATTGCGTAGCACAAAAAAAATTAAAAACAGGTTTAAAAATGGGTGACAACTTAAGAAGTTGGGTGTATCACAAATTGCATACGAATTTTGTAGATAATGGGAAAATTCGCTCAGTTTATTATGTTTATATATGTTGCTTTACAGGTAGGCATTGCACATTTTTACTAAATTATTTGAATTACGATTTAAGATAGTAAATAACCTACATAGCAGATTTTACCCGCACAACGACGATATGATGGAATAGGAAAAAAATAGGAAAATAGAATAAATAGGAAAAGAATTAATACAAGGACAGTATAGAAGCTTCCCTATAATAATATATCATAAATGTCATAAATGTTGTGGTATAAATACTATAAACAAATTTAAGTCCTTGAACTCACTTTGCCAATTAAGATATATGTAGCGTTTTATGTTTTTCGGCAGGCGTAATTTTGAATCTGTTTAAATAAGCAGGTACTTAGTAAAATTCCACAAAGTATATATTGCTATTCTAATAATTTTGGACGCATTGTTTAGATAGCTCCTATTTTGTAAAAACAAGTATGTTTATCTATGTGTACTATTTATATAGGAATTATCATAAACTGTACTTTCAGGTAGGTAAATAAAAAATTTATGCAAATTGACTTATTTGTACAGTTGTTGTTTTGCTCAGTCATTTCGTTTAGTCTAGATCAGGGGTGCTCAATAGATCGACTGGTTGATCGCGAGTGTTTTTTAGGTAGATCTGGAGAAGAAAAAAAAATTAATAAGTAGGTAGGTAACTAAACTACTGTCAGCAGAGTTAAACGTTTTTATTAATACTAAACTATACAAATACATAGAATGCTTGACTAAGCATCATTGCATGCAATTCAAAGAAGTGGGGACAACAAAATACTATTCACACAGCGTATTTTATATATACATATATTAACTAATTATTTTATTAATTCAATATTTATTATAATAATTAATCAAATTTGGGATGATATTCTATCAACTACAAAAATGTATTACGTAATAAAATAACACTGCTTGTGGCAAAAGGTAGCTTTATCAAAGGAACGCGCGGCACTTGTCAAAGAAAAGCCGTGTTGTTTCTAGACGAGAGACAGTACAGTCTAGTTTCGGGCGGCGCGTTTGACGAGAAGATTCGAGACTTTCGTTCATCACGCCGATATAAATGTTGCGTCTGCAGGAATTGGAGTTATTCTGAATTGTAACTTGATAGCTATCCTACGTCGATACAAAGTTTATTATTAAATAGTGGAAAATGGGTGCAGTGAAGAAATCTAAAACGTATCATTTTAATAAGAATTGGGAGGAAGAATTTTTCTCATCTATGGTGAAGGATAAGTGCATTTGTGTTATTTGTCGTGCGCCAGTTGCAATACCTAAGCGTGGTAATTTAGCCGTGGCCTGTAGAGAGGGATCATAAAACGGTTCATAAAAATTATGAAAAGGATTTTCCGCCACAGAGTGAATTAAGAAAACGAAAAGTAAGTGATTTGATATCTTGTTTGAAAAAAGAACAATCCATGTTCACAAGACCAGCCAAACAATCAAAAGCTGCTACGATCGCGTCATTTAAAATATCTCATATTTTGGCGAAACACAAGAAACCGTTTGAAGATGGATCGGTGGTGAAGGAAGCATTTATTGAAGCGGGTGAGACTTTATTTGGAGATTTTAAAAATAAAACAGAAATCATGTCTGCTATTAGAGAACTTCAGTTATCTCATTCGACTGTCACAAGGCGTATTGAAGTGATGAGTCAAGATATCGCAGATAAACTAAAACATGATATCATGGAATGTACATACTTTTCTTTACAATTCGACGAATCCATCGATATGACAGACACTGCCCAGATGTGTATTTTTATTCGGATGGTATTCAATGACGTGTTGGCTAAGGAAGAATTTTTGACAATCATTCCTCTGAAGAGGAAGACCCGTGGCGAAGATGTGCATTACAACCGATGGAGCACCAGCAATGACTGGAAACAAAAACGGTTTTGTGACATTGTGTCGAGCTAATGAAGAATTCCCTTCATTTTTTTCATTCAATTGCAATATACATCAACAAGTTTTGTGTTCAAAAGTTTTATACACTGCAGGAAATTATGGGCGGAGGAAATTATGGGCATTGCAACAAAAATTGTAAATTCCATCCGTGCACGTAGCTTGCAACGGTGGCTCTTTCAGTTGCAGTTAGAAGATAGGGAGTCAGCTGAACACACCGATTTAGTTCTTCACACGGACGTCAGGTGGTTGAGTCGCGGAAAATTCCTAGAAAGGTTTCAAGAATTATTGCCCGAAATTACAGCTTTTCTAGTCGAAAGAGGTGATGACACTCAGATTTTGAAAAACGAAAAATGGCTAAATGATTTGGCATTTTTGACTGACATCACAATGCACTTTAACACCGTTAACTTGGAGCTTCAAGGTAATGGAAAAACTATTGTTGAGATGATTAGCGCAGTAAACGCATTCAAAAGTCAATTGCAACTTATGATAAATCAACTGAAAAGAAAGGATCTAAAACATTTTCCGTCTTTGAAAGCAAGGATTCCTCAGTTGAATTATGATACGTATGAGGCTGAATTATCAAATATTTTGGGACAATTCGAAATGCGTTTTTATGATTGCAGTAAATTGGAAAATATAGCATCATTTATGACTTATCCTTTTTCATGTAAAAACATTGAGGAGTTAGCTACTGAAATAGCAAGTCAGTATAATATGAACTCATGTTCTGTTGAAAATGAGTTGGTGCAGATTATATCAGATATACATCTCAAATCTACAGTATCTGATACAAATTTCTGGCGTTTTATATCTGAAGATAAATATCCGTATGTAAGGCCAATCGCCCTTCAACTGACGGCATTTTTTGGGTCAATTTACTTGTGCGAGTCTGCATTTTCTGAAATGAAGATAATTAAGTCAAAATATCGCAATCGACTAACTGACGATCATATGACATCATGCTTGCGATTAGCACTCAGTGGTTACGTACCATCTTATGAAAAGTATGCTGAGGACATGCAGTGCCACGCTTCAACATCCAAAGCCACTCCTTAGTTAAGTTTAACACCATATGTAACTCTTTTGTTTTGTAACAACAAATAAACTCGCAATTTTGAATAACTAACTGAGTTTTTTCATTAATATTGTAGAGAAGAACCTATCTAAACCTAACCCAAACCTTGACTAAAATAATGTACCTATATTGTGCAGAAAGCTAATATCTATATGCTACGGTACGCCCTACCTATTAGGTAGGTGGGATGTATCGTTTATGTACGACAACCCTGCATCATACACACTTGCAGTCTCTCAGAGTCGATCGTAAGTAGTCTAAAAATATTGAGGTAGATCGCCAGCAGTTCAAGTATGAGCACCCCTGATCTAGAGCATATATGAGCACACTTTAAACTACTCATGTTATGCTTAGATTAGATCCATACTTAATTGGTACAAACGATTATGTAAACAATTTAAGCAAAAATTGTAGATGATTATTATTTACATAAACAGTAATTTTCATGGTGATGTATTAATACTGTAAAAAAAGTAAATAAATATTACTCTTTAATTTAAAACATGTCATAAACCAATGAGTTTTTACTAAATAATTCAAGATGAGCAGTTAAATTTTAATTTAAGCGTAAAGAAAATAATCTAACAATCAATAAATTTAATTTGCGTAAATTCAGATAATCAAAGCAATAATTAAAAAGAAATAAAAATAAAATGTTCAAAGAAAAATGAAAATAAAGTCAGTACCAATATGCCAAAATCTATCCCAGAGATATATTAATATAACTAATAATAATATTAACTAATTGCAAACCAACATATAAAAATAAATTAAAATTATAATAAAGCAAGGTCGTTTTCCTATAGAATAAATTTCCTTTACCCATTTTGCGATACATATATTTTACTTTGATATGTCCAGCAGTTCTTAGTACCCACAGATGTCCTCACTTTTTTAATAATTCCTGACAATCAGGAAAAAGCATTTAACTAATCACGACACTGCATCCTTTAAGATTTTTATATATTAATTTTTTTAGCAAATCTTCTACTAATCACATTGGGAAGCGCTTTAGCATGGGCAGCACCAGTATTGCCTAAACTTCTATCAAACGACATAAATATTAACCCATTTGGAAAACCGATAAGTACCATGGACGTATCAATAATAGCAGCGTGTCCCTTCATCGGCACTGGAGTCGGTTTTATTATGATGGCTAAGATATCAAATTGGATAGGACGTAAAAGGACTATGCGGTACTCAGCTTTGTGTCTAGTTGGTATGCTAGTCGTACTGGCATTTGCGAAATCTATATGCATTTATATTATATCTTTAGTAGTTGTAGGAGCTAATCTAAGTGGGATATTCGTTAGTGTTTCCGCATACAATATTGAAATTTCAGATATTTCGAATAGAACCAAAATAGGATCTGTTTTAGGTACACCAATACCAATTGGAATGTTTCTAACATATATTATAGGTGCTTATACTTCTGTCAAAGTTTATACTCTACTAATATCTATACCAGCAATAATTCATTTGATTCTAGAACCTTTTATTATAGTTGAATCTCCAGTTTATTTAGCTTTAAAAGGAAAAGACGCTGAAGCACTTAGTACACTGAAACTGCTAAGATCTTTCAAAACAGATGATGAGGTTATGTTAGAGTATGCTCAGATGAAACAATCTGCAGAAGATATTCAAAATACAAAACATGAACCAAGTTTAATAGATCTCTTTGAAACTAAAGCATCTAGAAAAGCATTGTATTTATCTTTACTACTTTGTATTGGCCAACAGACTTCTGGTATTACCGCATTACTGACATTCTCTGGTCTAATATTTAATTATGCAAAAGCTACCTTATCTGCGGATACAATAGGTATTATAATGGGTAGCACACAACTGATGTTTTATTTTGTTGCAGGTTTTTTATACAATAAGTTTGGAGCTAAAAATTTAATGTTGTTTTCTACCTTGTTCTGCAGTCTTTGCATGTTTTGTAATAGTATTATTTTTTATTTGATAAACATACAATCTTCTTCTACTGAGAATTTAGGTTGGTTACCTATTTTATTAGCTGTATTATTTTTAATGGGTTACGGAATAGGATACGGATTTGTCCCGATATCTCTATGTAACGAACTTTTTACCAGTAATTTACGATCTCTTGGTTTTGCAACAGGTATGGTAGGAGAAAGTGTTTGTGTTTTTATAGTACGATTTACTTATCCAATTTTATCTCAGAATTTTGGTGAACATTCTGCGATGTTTCTATATTTCGTAACAGGTCTATTTAACTTTTTCGTGTTTTTGTTCTTATTGCCGAACACAAAGGACAAATCATTTCAAGAAATCCAAGTTGAGCTAAGTAAGTAAAATTATTTGAACAATTTTAAAATGGTGGAGTCATAGTATTTGAAGGTAATACATTATTATACCACGTCAATAAATTATAATTATTACCTTTTATTATCATCATCATCATTTGTACTACAGCCCTATAAAACAGCCTTGACTTTCCCAAGTCTATTATGCCAGTCAGTTTTATCCATTGGCAGTTGTTGCCAGTTTGCTGCGTCTATTTGTCTACCATTCTCATCTACATCATCTCTCCATCTGAGTTTTGGCCTACCCTTACTTCGACTTTCCACAGGTTGTGACATAGGGATTCGTTTAGGAGGGTTGTTCTGCTTTGATCTTGCCAGATGTCTCGCTCATCTTAGTCTTTCTATTTTTATAAGAGATACTACGTCTTTACAACCAAATATATGTTTATATCTGTGATATATCTCGTAGTTGTACATCCTTCTCTAAACACCATTTTCACAGATGCCACCGAATATTCTTCTCACAAACCTTTGTTCAAATATAAGCACGAGGTTTGCATCTGCATTAAAAATGATCCACGTCTCCGATGCATATGTCAACACTGGTTGTATAAGGGTTTTGTATATTGTTATTTTTGTTTTTGGGCTTAAGTTTCTGCTTCTCATATGTCTACTCAATCATCATTTGTTTACTAGGATTATTCTTCGCTTGATTTATTCCATCATAACATTCTCCTTGGTGATCTGGGAGCCTAAGTATGTAAATTTGTCCACCACGTTAAAGGTAGAGTTATCAACCGTGAAGTGATGGCCAACACTTCCAACTCTATTGTTGGGTGTTGATGCCATTATCTTAGTTTTCTCCTCATTTACTTGCATGCCCATATTTTAAACATACTGTCAACATTATTTGCATATGCCAAAATTTGAAACCATTTATTAAAAATGTTGCCTCTGTTGTCTACTTGGGCATTCCTGACCGCCTTTTCCAGAGCTATGTTGAAAAGGAGGCACACCAGCGCATCTCCATGTCACCATTACCTATTATTATAATATTTTAAATTCTACAGAAGGTACCAACGTCAGCCCTGTGGTCAACCCATCAAATATAAGAAAAGGCTGGTAGCATCATCTTTTACAATTAGGTTATAGTTAAGAAAGCGAAGTATTAGTTAATTTGCCGATCTTCTGCATTTATTTTCTTAATGGTGGAAAGCATATTTTGTATTTTTTATTTTTTTATTTGGCAGTATAACTCCTCAAGAGTCTCCAGTTAACATTCCACAGTAATCAAGGCAAAATCTACGAATAAGTTGTATCGTCGTTGACTGAGCAAAATCTGCTATGTGTAGAAAACTAAATTTTACAGGGGAGACAAAAAACTGTTTTGTTTCAAAATGGTACGTTGTGTAAGGCAGTTATTTTTATGGAAGATATATGTAAAATAATCGTATGGTTAATGTAAAAACGTATTTTACCAAGTCTGAAATAATCACTGAGAGTTATTTTTGTTTTTGTGAAAAAAAAAAAAAATACATAGCAGATTTTACTTGGGAGATTTTAGTACATGGCAGATTTTGCCTAGCATGTTCAAATATTTTTTTCTCTTATTATTGAAATTAAAAAAAAATAGAAACAAAAATTAGAAACTTCTAAACGAAACATTACATTTACTGATACATTTTGTAGTTTAGTTTGAACTTATTTGTGTGCCTACGAAGACTGTATGGGAGTTGCTCCCATACAGTCTTCGCAGACACACTGTCTCAAGACTAGCATTTTCAACGTGGAGTCATATGTCGCCATGTTACCTAATCGGTAACTTTAACGGTAATTTTAACATCTTAAACCATTATAGGAAAATTTGTAAATTAAATGTAATTAATTAATTGTTAACGGGTCTTTACCCATATATTTAGTGGCTACATTCATGTACTCTTAGACACTGATGATGGAATATGGATTCCGAAAACGTTTTGTATGTTTAACTTAGCCCGTTTGGGTTCTTAATATATACCTTTTACAAAGGATTTTTAATAAAGTTTTTTAATATATGGTATACAGCCAACTACAGGAACGTAGATTCCTTTCGGATTTCTTCTTTGATTTTCTTCCTTTCTTCTACTTATTGCAATGTGTCTCGGATTATCCATTTTCTATTTTTCCATTCTATAAATTTCTTTCGTATTGCCTCCACTTTTTCCTCATTTTGAGGCGCTTTTACTCGGTTTATTTTCTTGTCTTTCTGCGAATACGGTACTGTTATTTCCTGCTTGTATTTTCTATTTCTTTTCGCCAACAGTAAACCTATTCACGTCACTCCACGTTTTTTAAGACATCGGATTTAGACTCGACCAAATATCTTATAACTAGCTATAGATATGTAGGGTATACAGTTTCTAGTCAATAAACAATTTTTTTAATATATTTTGCAAGTATTTTCTTATTTGACGTAAGAATCAAATGTTATGCATTGATTACATATTTAAGTAGCAACGTTGTTATAATTTATGTATGTTGAAAGGGTTATCATATTTTTATTAAAAAAACTGTATAAAAAAAATTGCATTCAAGTATGGAATGATTCAGATTCTTATCAAACTATTGCGACTTTTATTGTAATCAGTTATGATTACATTTTCATACATTGTATTAAGCTGGTATATACTACTCAGATATATTTTTACTTTATTTTTGACTTAATATCACGCTGAATATTATTTATGTGCAGAAAACCCTTATACATAAATACTTAATCAGAACAACGTAAAAAAGTCTTATTGGGTCGCTATTAATTAGAGACTGGATTATAATATGCTCTAAGAAATGATTAAAATATGCATGCAACTTGCATGTACTTAAAAAGTAACCAAATATGCCTTTATTGTAATATGCAATATGCATTTATATATGTACTTAAAAAAAATATTTTTAAATTTTTAGGGCTTGAGATTTGGTGACAAATAAAATTATAGTATAACTTAGAGAGTGTTTATTTCTTATTACATTTAATAAAAAAATATAAATGAAAATTCACAAGATAACGTCCTTGTTCTTGCTGTTATATAATCATAAAATGTTCAATATTTTCAAGAGTGATATTATGCCTTCTATCAGTTAATATGTGTTTATATGAGGAAAACGATCTTTCAACATTACAGGATGTAATTGGAGCAAATCTAAAATTTGACACTAGCAAGGGATCCATATTAATGACTTCATTAAAGCTTCCATTGATTATGTTATTTATTGATTGCAATAAAGGAAAGCCTTCATTTGGGTTTAAAACTTTACTAAATTTATCTTTAATTTTTTTCCAATTGTCCCTAAAAGGTTTATTATTCTTTCTTCAATCAACAATGCAAATACTATCATTTAAAGGTAATTTTTAACTCTCTAGTTTTATAATAGAGTTTACAATTATGTCAAAATTTGCTTTTATATAGGTCAGTTCATTCTAAACAAAAATCTCACTAAAAATATTTTGACATTTCTGAACAGAAATACAACAAGAAGGATCAAAATTTGATATAACATTTTTGATATCAATATAATTATTTGCAAGAAATATGGCACTATTCAACCACGTCCCCCATCTAGTCAACACTGGTTTCGGTGGCAAAGAGATATCGGGAAGCATCTCCCTATAATCGGTTCACAATTTATCGATAGCTCACTACAAGTTAAACCCTAATTAAAGAACTGAAATACAGAGAGGATAGGTAATACAATATAATAGTAAAACAATCTGAAACTGACGGTTTAAGATGTTTCGACGAACCCACCTATGTATCTGAAGGAATACAATACAGCACTCAACCTTATAATCCGATTACGAAGGTATTTTGGTTACAGATGACCGACCAGTGACGTAGAGCATATGATTGAAACCTTTATTTGAACTAAACAAATATATTTTTTAAATTGTACTTATGTAAATTATATTTTTGTTTTAATAAAACTTCTTTTTTTTATTCAAAAATAAAACGTTTCTTGCCATTTGAAAAAAAAACATTTATTTAATTAAGGGAAAAGGCACAAAGTGACACAAAGATTACATTATTACTGAGGGCAGAAAATCCCTGAAAACTACTACAATGCTTATTTTAATACGTTGTGTAACAGGGGTGAAAATAAAAGAGAAGATATAGTATAATTTTTATTTGAAAATATTTCATGCAAAAGAAACTTTTTATTTATTCTAATAAATATTTCATTCTGCCTTTAAATTTTTCAAAAATGCTTTTTAGTCTTCTCAGGATTTTCTCAGAAAAAAAAATGGATACATTTAAAACACATTGAACATTTTGACAGGCGACATTTTGCGCCTTTCCCCTTTAACACCTTACAATTACAACTACTATTACTTACCTTATATAATTACGATTAGAAAACTATTTAAATTCAAAATAAATAGGATCAACTTCGGAATCAGAGTCGTCTTGAGGATTAATAATTAGCGGTTGTGTCACTACGGTCGCATTAATTATGTTATCAATATCTCACATTTTTTTTTCTTCTTCTTTTACATGTCTTACTGCATCTTTCTAGTTTTGTTCTGTAATATATTGTAAAGACTAGTATAACAATTCACGTACAGCTTGTATTTTATATGACGTATTTTTCATTTGTACCCAAATGAGTTCAATTGGATTTATTTCGCAGTGGTAGGGTGGAAGTGTAAGGATGTGATGTTTCGCCTTTCGACCATTTTATCAACTACGTATTTCTTGAACTTAGATTAGTGTTGCCGGGCAATTTTTAAAAGTTCTGCTTTTACCATTCCATCTTAGTAAGGCAGATATTATTCCGCAGCCAGTCAAGAATATCCTGTTTCTTCCATGTAGTCGTTGGAAATCTTTCTACTAGTCGTGAATGATAAGGTGCATTATCTAATACTATAATTGAATTTGATGGTATGTGTTCAATCATCTGCTCAAACTACTCTGCGAAAACATCAGCTGTCATCTCCTCGTGATAGTCTTTTGTACTTTTGGACTGAAATTCCAACAAACCATGCTTAACAAATCCTTTTTCACCGCCAATGTGAGAAATTGTTAATCTACTGCCTTTACCAGAAGGTAGGGAGATACCAGTAGACCAACCTTCCATGAAGGCTTGCCTGGAGCTTAATATATTTTTATCTGACCAAATTTTTCGCCAGTCATATTGGCACAATTTTCCACTATATTGCGAACACTGTTTGCGGGAAACTGAGAAACCAGAGCATCGTAAACATTCAGGACAATAGTCTTCTCTCTTGGTGAATAGACAGACTTACTGACTGTACGCAATAGTACCGGTGTAAAACTTGATGATGTTGATGATGAAGCCATCACAAACAATCCATCAAAACGAGCACGAGCGAAAGGTACGTATATATTCGTAGGTATATGGAATAAAAAATCACTCACGCACTGCATATAACTCGCAAAAGAAATATTCGAGACGCTAATTACTGCCATAGACGCGAAAACACCGACGAGCCGTAAATTACAAGCGATCAAAAACGTACTAAACAAAAAAATAGTTTTCGTTCGTAATAACTTCACCCTTTCAAGTTAAGTTTCGAATATAAACTGAACAGAAAAAGCACGTGGCCAAAGCCGGCATCTTAATTATATTATTACCCCATTATATTATTAAAAATCTGAGGAATTCCATCCCTACTATCTTGCAACGAATAGCACCTTTGGATATGAATTCCAGGTTTTCTAAGTGATTAAACGCGAAGATTAGTATTAAAATATCCAAAGAGATTAGGTATTCTTATTTACAAAATCGTTATTGGTTAAATTCTTACTTTTATTAATATAATAACCAACATTAGCCGTGAAAGTTTTAATTGTTTTTTGCTAAATATATTATTATTAAAACATTATTAATATTGATAAACATTTTGGAAAGGAAAATAAATATAAAACGCATTAATTTTAATGAATAAATACCTCAGGAACGCCTATGATGATACAAATTTTACGACCGTTTTATGACTTTGAGGCACATTTTATGCTCTCAACAATTTGTGAACGGATTATAGTTCTGCAAAATGTTGTCTAAAGCGGACCACAAACTGCAATGTTGCTTGATCCTTTTACAAGTCTGTTCAAACAAAAATGACGCAAAAGTGTGTGGCTTGTTGGCATGCAAAAATGATGGAATAATCAGTTTTACCTTGATTATGTCTGTCGAACTTATTTGATAAGCACCTCAATTCGAGCAAATCTGAAGTGTGTGAATACAACAATTTTAAAAACAGACTATTTATCCATAAGAGACATTTCAATTTATTCTTTAAAATACTGTTTCAAATTTAGATAATCGTTACTAATCGTATCTTTTATTGACAAATATTCTTTTAATTTTTTATATTTCATTTAATGTCAGTATTTTGTTAGTTAATTTTTATGTAGTTTTGAATTTAAACCTGCTTAGAGTAAAATATATGATTACTAGAAATACATTGATCAAGAGTAGTGAATCGGTATGAAGACACGATTTTCTATGACGGTACTCATGACGACGCCATTTTGTGACACAAGTTTCATGACGCTCGCCTCAGCATTTTACGGTAGAGAAAAAAGTAAAATACAACGCCAGTATAGAAGCTTCACTTTAAAAACTATTTAATTTCTGCTTTCAGTTCAAAAGCTATGTCTAAATTTAAAAAAATGAATATTAACGTCTCTCGAGTAATAAAAGTGTAATAGCCTTTTTGTTAGTTAACTACTATTTCAAAATATGATAATTTTTATGTAGAATAAGTACATAAACAGTAATTTATTTTACAAATTATTAAATCCATAAAAATAATCAGTTGTTAATTAGCGCAGTGTTCATAAATTAAAAAAAAAATAGAGATAAATGAAAGAAACAGGTTAAACGGATTATAGTTCTGCAAAATGTTGTCTAAAGCGGCCCACAAACTGCAATGTTGCTTGACACTTTTACAAGTCTGTTCAAACAAAAATGACGCAAAAGTGTGTGGCTTGTTGGCATGCAAATGCATGAAATAATCAGTTTTAGCTTGATTATGTCTGTCGAACTTATTTGATAAGCACCTCAATTCGAGCAAATCTGAAGTGTGTGAATACAACAATTTTAAAAACAGACTATTTATCCATAAGAGGCACATTCATTTATTTTGTTTATTTTGTTTTCAATTTATTCTTTAAAATACTGTTTTAAATTTAGACAATCGTTACTGATCGTATCTTTTATTGCTTAGAGTAAAATATATGATTACTAGAAACGCATTGATCAAGAGTAGTGAATCGATATGAAGACACGATTTTCTATGACGGTACTCATGACGACGCCATTTTGTGACACAGGTTTCATGACGCTCGCCTCAGCATTTTACGGTAGAGAAAAAAGTAAAATACAGCGCCAGTATAAAAGCTTCACTTTAAAAACTATTTAATTTCTGCTTTCAGTTCAAAAGCTATGTCTAAATTTAAAAAAATGAATATTAACGTCTCTCGAGTAATAAAACTGTAATAGCCTTTTTGTTAGTTAACAACTATTTCAAAATATGATAATTTTTATGTAGAATAAGTACATAAACAGTAATTTATTAAATTATTAAGCAAATTATTAAATCCATAAAAATAATCAGTTGTTAATTAGCGCAGTGTTCATAAATTAAAAAAAAATAGAGATAAATGATAGAAACAGGTTAAAATAATACATAATTCAGAATATTTTACAAATAGCAAAATATATATTTCTAGAACTATATTTTAAATATCAGAGATTGCATTTTCTAACTCAAACTTTGATTTGAATCATTAAAAAATTCCAGAATACAGCAAAAATAGTTGTAGTAATGAAAAATCTTACTAATCCCATTTAGTTCTTCAGATCATCCCTGTCTCCGTTTTGGTGACAAGTATTCTTAAACTTTTATTATAATCATCAGGAACTTCTCCTCTGTAAAGACATTCGATGAAAAAAATGTTCAAGTGTTCGAGAATAATTTCACTCTCCTCCTTTAACATTTCTACAAGTATTACATCTGGATCCGGAGCCTTATTATTCTTTAGCTTGTTTTATTTTGAAGGATTCTGTACAAAAAGGGTGTACATATGTGGGAAATTATTAGTATAATTTCCGTGTATGTGGACTGTATTATATAGGGCTGGTTCAATAAAATTAGGATAAGTAATAAAAGGTATACAGACAATAGCAAATTAAGTCTTACCAATATTTTTTCTGCTCCACACTCTCACGGTTGTTTCCGATCTTCACTCGTCATTATTCTTCACCCCCGAAATCTGTCCGATGCACAGGTTTCTGAACACGTGTTTCGTAAATATATTACGATATATAGCACACTTTGTCTGCACACGATTTAATACAGTATTTTCGATATTTCTCGCGTAACTAAAGCGGGAAAGAGGTAATTACGATAGAAAAACAGTCAAGATAGATGCTGTTCTTCTTAGCGATAAGCGAAGAGAGAGAGAATGAAAGAGAAAGTACGACTGGCTCTAGCTGTGGCCAGATCAAGAGAGAGAGCGTCTGGCTCTAGCGATGGCCAAACTAAGAGAGTTGAGAATGGTCTGTCCTTAGCGACAGACGACCATCGAGAGAGTGTCTTTCTTCTTTGCTATCTTGAAACTGTCTGTCTTTCTTAAGAGAAGGGGTTGAACTGTAAGTAGGAAGGGTTATTAAGGGTTGTACAGATTCTATGTAAAGGAGTATTTCATGCAAGTGTACTTTCGAAAATATCAAAATAAAGACGAAAAACCAAAGCGACTTTACCTTGATGAAAAAGAAATGAAGAAGATGCATTTAAAAGACACCAGAAGTTATCTCAAGCTAAAAATCAGAAAAATAAAGGATTTAAAAAATCACAAATATTCGTGAAAATTAAAATACCTATGTACAAAACAATAATAATGCTCATCATGGAATAAAACTATCAAGATGTAAAAGTCGTTCAATATAAGGCTATTACATATTTAACTTGGCTCTAAACCGTCTCTATTGGATTAAGCTTTTTTTTGTCTTGTATATATTTACTTGTCGTATATATCTGCATAACTGTTTGCTACATCCAATAATTCTGACTTTAAATAATCTTCTTCATAAAATATATCCTTCTCTCGTAAACATTCTTGAATTTGTTGTTTGTCCATTGCTACCACATTTTTTTCTCCTTTTGGGAGGTTTGCGATTAGTTTATTTTTAAACCCGTCTTTGAAAAAAATACACATTCTGAATTTGGTAGAAAACCTCTATCAGATCCAACATGTAACAAGACAAATCTCGGAGTAAGCTTTTCTACGAATTCTACGACTTTCACTTTGGAGGTCATTATCGAAATACAAAATATTAATCAATTACAAAAATTTTGTTGTTTAATGTAAAAAAATTCTTCTAATAATTAAATTTAATCTGACTCATTCATATCGGCAAATCATTAAACATTTTAAAGTAAAAGACATCAAAATGATAAGAATCGAACTAATATTCTACTCCAGAAATAGCCGAAGTTTGTAAAAATTTGATATTAATACCCCGACTTTATTATCAATTTTAAACGAAATAAAATAAATTTTGCCATTATGGCCATTTTTTACTAGGGTCAGCAAAAAGTTGAATATTAAAGTCGACTATTTTCATTTATTCTATTCAAGTCATCATACTAGGATCTCAACAAACTTTTAAAATATTTGAAATCATAATTATGATCCTCATCAATTATTATTGAGCACTATATTACGACGACGTCCGAATATTTTCTGGAACAGTCATTAGGGCAAATCAGTAAATGTTAGTGCAAAATTGTAAGTGCTCCGTGTGTAAGGGAGTGTTAAGTTCAAAGCCGGCTCTGCCAAGTTGAGGCCGACGATGAACTAGCAAAGCTCTAGCGTTTTCTTCCATATGATTAACATTGTCCGTAAGAGCCAACGCTGATGGTGAATCTACTAGTGAATCCGAGTTTAGCTATCTAAATATAACACAAAATAAATCCATTTATCAAAGCACAACTCACAAATGTACCGGTCTTTTTCACATTCAGAACATTTAAACCTGAGCCCATTTAAAACAAAACTGAGGCATCACCCATTGTTCGGCTCTGAAATCTTCAAAATATGGAGTTTATCTTACCTACGGAGTTACCCTTCTTTTAACACCAGAAGTCTAAGGTAATTTCCTTTTTGTAATATATATATATATATATAAGGTGGAGCATAGAGCTTCAGTGAAAACGCGCCATCGGGTTCTATTTTGCGCTAAGGCCTTCACCTCATTCCAAGACTTTCCTTGTTTTCCTATCTCGTCCATGATGGATCTTCTCCAAGTTTGTACTGGGCGACCTTTTTTTCGTTTTCCTTGGGGATTCCACTCTAGGGCAGTCTTTGCAATACTAGAGTTATTTTTTCGGAGTGTGTGACCGATCCAACCCCACTTTTTGGACTTTATTTCATTTACTACCGTCTTTTGTTTGGTCAGGTGTAGTAAATCTTCGTTTCTGATGATGTTAGGCCAGAAAATACGAACAATTCTTCGTAGACATTCATTAACAAAGACCTGCAGTTTGTCGGTAAGGGTTTTTGTCGCTTTCCAGGTTTCACATCCGTAAAGTAGTACAGACATGACATTTGACTGGAATATGCGGATCTTTGTCCTCGTAGTGTAGTCTCCAGACCTCCAAACAGGGTTGAGAGGCTACCTCAAAGCTTCAAACCTATTTTATTGGCTTCAATGGAAAGTGTTTCCAATTGGTCAGCCACATCTTGGAACCTTTGTCCTAATAGGCAGATATCGTCGGCGTATTCTAGATCGCTTAGGCGTGTGGTTAACGTCCATTGTATCCCTCTTGTGTCAGAGTCTAGTTTGGAGAGAACATAGTCTAGAGCTATGTTAAAAAGAAACGGAGAAAACACGCATCCCTGTCTGACTCCAGTAAGTACGTCAAATTCGTCACTGTTGATCCCATTGTGTGTCACGCTGCATTTCGCTTCAGTGTACAGTAACTTTATAATGGAAATTATTTTATGCGGGATGTTTCTTAGCTCTAAAATTTTCCATATCGCATCATGAGATAAGCTGTCAAAAGCACGCTCGAAATCAACAAAAACCATGTATAGGGGTGTGTTCCATTCAACCGATTGTTCCATTATTTGCCTCACAGTATTAATGTGGTCTATGCAGGAGGATACTGGTCTAAAGCCTACTTGATTAGCTCGAAATTCAACCTTGTTTGTTAATCTTTTAAGTATGATGGTTGTGAAGATTTTATTTATGGAGGTAAGCAAGGTTATTCCTCTCCAATTTTTGCATAGTGTGAGGTTGCCCTTTTTTGGAAGCTTAATAATGATGCCTTTTTTCCAGCCCGCTGGAATGCGGTTTGTTTCCCACACCTCTCGGATTATGGGGAGCAAAAGTTCAGCAGTTAGATGCGGATCAGTTTTAAGTATTTCGGCAGCAAGGTTATCGATTCCCGGAGACTTGTTATTTTTCAGAGATTTGATAGCTGTTATTATCTCTGTTTTGGAAGGGGCGTCGCAAGATATACGCAAGTCTATATTCTGTGGATTTTCGACAATTTCATCTGCGTTATTCCTGGGCGTGCCTAGCATCTCCTGAAAATGCTCTTTCCATCTCTCTATTTGGTCATTTGTTGTAGTAAGTAATTCTCCTCTCTTGGATCTTACGACGTTTGAACAGTTGGGCCCACTTTTTGTTAGACGTCTAGTAATTTGGTATAGCTCTCTAGTTCTATTGTGTTGTGCAGCTAATTCGGCTTGTTTTGCCAGTTCTCCTTTTTGTAATACTGTTCTCTAATTCATCTTGGTATAGAGCTCTTGTAACAATGGCAACTTTGCCACTTCTTGTACTTTTTTTAGAATATTTTTAAAAGCTGTTGGAAAGGTTGGTCGGGGGTTTCCCTGATTTGGGAATCATGACTGTGCTGGCCACCTTCCATGAAATTGAAAAGAGAGAAATTCCGATGCTTAATGACTATCTTTCTGGTTAGTAATCTTGTTTTAGTAAAATTTTAAAGTAAATACCCATCTTTAAAATTTGAACCTGTATTTAATTACAATTAGAAACAATTAATCGCATGAATTTGAGGCGCTGTCACTTTTGCCTTAATAAAACAAGGTAATTGACAGATTAATTATGTAGGTACATGGCATACCTTGATTTGTAGAGAACATGTTTTCAAATCGATTGATACGTATTAACAAACAAGTTAAGGTTTTATTGAAAAAACCAAGGGAATAATGATGGTGTTCCTTAGACAGTTTTGATGATTGTACGACTATATTAGTAATTTATTCGAAATTATATTATAATTTAGATTCCCTAAGTTCTAAGCACTACAAAAACCTGTTAGAATTGCTAACCAAATACCTGCTTCAATAAAAAAATATTAAATGATTAAGCCGACCCTGTCAGATAGTAATGTTATACATATTTAATGACTTGGTGCTGATTAGCTCTTTTAAATTTTAGCAAACTACCACGATTTGTTGTTTTATATTAATACAAATAAAAAGTTTCTTGCATAGGTACACCATACGATTTAAAATGGATATTTACGAAAAGATCGATAACAAAATAAACATAAGGAATTTTACACATATTTGGAAAAAGCGAAACTTTAACTGGCGGATTTATGTATCTACCCTGACAGGTGAGAAAGAATATTTTCAGCTTTATACAGAGAAAAATTAAATTTGAAGATAATTATATTAAAAAATTCATCTGTATTCTGGAATATACTTTGACACATCTCCTGTAATTTCTGCCACCAACATTAGTAATAGTCTCAAACTATAGTCGCCTACAAGTTCTCAGATTCTGCTCCTCAGATTTTGCTACTTCAATTTCCTAACTGTTCCGTAACCTCTTTCTTGATATCTGTCTTTAAATTTTTAGATAATTAACTTGTCAAATTCTCACGACAAGGCAAGTTTATCAAAGTCTAAAGATTGTTCACCTATTGTATCACTCGGCATCTTTTATAGGCTAACGTTATATTGAAGAGAAGACACGCCAGCGGGTCTTCTTGTCATAACCACGCATATTTTTAAAAAACCGCCTTTGTATTTGCACTTTACTCATAGTTGTTTTTATAAGTCCTGTAATGAAATGCAATTCATTCATGGCTTCATATAATTTACCTCTTAGCACGCTACCATACGCTTATTTCACGTCCACAAAGAGATGAAACGAAAGATATGAATACTAAAGTTGTACTCGAAATTCTGATCAATTGCTGACCAATCTGACCTAAAACTTCTTTATTATTCACTAATGAGTTCTTTCAAGTAAGTACTTAAACCGCTTTTTACACGTTCACGACGACATTAAATTTGTCAGTAACATTCATTGACGTTACCAGATCCATGTATCTGGTAACACTGTCTACTGTTCGGACGATACCAGACCTATGCTCCGCCGTAAACACTCTAATCCATTTCTGGCAGACATAGCACCAGATTCCGATGTCCGGTAAAGTATTTACGGTATATAAAAATATACTGATACTTATGTGGCAATTTAAAATATTTTATTCTTAAAAAATAAATAAAATGATCAATTTTTATTTGAAGTAATATTAAAGTATACAAAAATATATAATAATTAAAATAGTAATTAATAATCAGATATGTTTATCACTACAACAAGTTAAGCACAAAGCCGGTTTCTTTTCGCAATTTTCACAAAAAGTGTTTACTTTGGTCACCTTCTTGTCAGCTTCCTTACTTTTCATAGTCTGTCTCAACTTCTTGTAACAATCAACGCAATTTCGTCTACGTTTTTTACCAGGACCTTCTTCTCGTTGCAGACAATGTTTTCGCTTTGATAAGTTGGTTTCAGAAATACACTCATTTTGATTTGAAAGTTGTAATGCTAACTGTTCACGAAATGTTAGCATTGGTATCTTATTTTCGATGGTTGTTTTATAATAGATAATCCAGCTGTTTATTATTGTAGCACCAAAGATTAGTTCGAAGACTACCTTACGACACCACTTTAGACCTTTTCGTAAGGAAGAATAATAAGCTGCCATTTGGTCACTGTAATCTACACCTTTTTTAGCTTTGTTGTAGTCTTTAAAAATATATTCCACTGGTTCCTCCCTTGGTTTTGATCTCTTTTTCTTGCCCGTAGTACAGAAGTTTAGGGTATGGTCAGGTTTACTGGAAAACATTAATACCGATCTCTTGTCTTGCCAACGGATTACCTTTATATTGTCCTCATTTTTTATGCCAATTATTTCATTTTGCTTTAGTTTCTTTTAAACTATTCCCTTTGGAATACTTTTCCGATTGCTTCTTAGAGTCTCACAATAAAAAGTTTGGCGATCTAATAGATCTTTTGCAAGAGGAATGCCAAAATATTTATATATTATATATAATATTTTGTCTATTTTATTTTGTCTATTTTGACAAATAGACAAAAAATATTCAACGGGCTCATATTTTCACATTGAATATTTATTTTAGAATCTGTAGGATATTCATCAAAATCTAATTTATCTGTTTCCTGAATGTCAGTCTATACATCTTCCTCAGCATCACCTAAAAATAAAGATAATGAGAATCAAATTATAAGATTCATTTTTCTTCTTACCAATTTCTTTTTCCGATTCATAATTATCAGTTTCTATATCACTGGATACTTCTTCGTTCAAATATATGGATTCGTCCCCAACAGAATTGTCGCTATCTTCACTAGGAATGTATTCAGGATCTTCATCAGATAAGTTTTCAAATGGATCACTATCAGATTCACTTTTAGTTTGTATCCAAGCATTTTGGTGCTTGTTTAGCACCATTTTAACCATTTTTTCGCCTCTAGACGACATTTTTATGGATTTTAATAAAAAAAAACAACAGACTTGTACAATGTTTACGATAACACTAATAACCAGATACGGAGATCTGGTAAATCCCATAGCGTAAAAAATTTCTTTGTGGGACGTTACCAGGTGCTGGCATCTGGTAACTTAAAACAGAACTAAAATATAAAGCACATCATGACGATTCCGTAGGTACCTATATCATAATATTTAGTTCATAATTAGCCATTTTATCGTTGTCGGCGCTAGCGCAAGATCTCCAAATTTCAGTGCCGGTTGAACGTAAAGTTTATACCAGACCCATGTATCTGGTAGCGGCGTGAACGTGTTTTAAGGTGTTGGACAATATTTTATACAATGAGTTTGATGACCTACACCCCTGTCATTTTTAAATTCTAAAAAATCTTCCTGTTTATACAGTAAACTTGATTCCAGTGCATTATTTCTCCGGTTAAACATATGTGAGCTTTGTTGTCTAGGGAGTTTCAAATTTTGTTAAAAACTCCTACATTTCTGCTAAATTTGTAGTACTAAGAAAGTTCTATAGCTTTTGTACTACACTGTCAACATAGATTGTGTCCAAAAGTGGACAAGACCCAAATTCGCTTAATGCTATAAACTTTTTTTTTTATTATTTTAGAAGCATTGCAATAAGCATATGTATACAATCTGCAACCCCTAATCTCGACCTTCTAGCTTCCCAAGCTTTCTACGCCATTCTCTTCTGTCCCTTGTTTGCATTTTCCAGTTGCCGACTCCGATCTTCTCCACATCTTGTGTTACCCCATCCTACCCACCTTGGATTCAGGGGTCAGGGCTACATGTCCTGCCCTCTGCAGGCGGTTTGACTTAATTATAGTGGTAATATCTTTACCACCAAACGTATGCTTGTAGATATTTTGCAGTTCAAAGTTATATCTACGCCTCTATATTCCGTTCTCACAGACCGCTCCAAATATCTTGCGTAGTACCTTTCTTTCAAAAATCGATAGAGCGGATTCATCTGTCTTAGTTAGCGTCCATGCCTCTGATCCATATGTGAGAACGGGGATTATCAGTGTTCTATACAGCCTTATACGAGTTTAAGATAGACATTTGTTAGCTAAGTACTTTGATAGACCATGATAACACCTGTTTGCAATTATTATTCACCATTTTATTTCCTCAGATGGTTTATTATTGGGGTTAACCGATGTCCCTAGATATATGAACTCTTTGGCTGCTTTGAGGTTTTGGCCATTGATGGTCATTGGTATATTTAAAGCCTCTCTGATTATATGATTCTGGACTATTTGCATTTTCTTTCTGTTGGATTTGCAGGTGTGCCTAAAACCTTACTATGCAGTACCGATGTACCTAGTCGATGGGTTCGTCAAACTGTAGTGGCATTACAATGCATATATCATTATTATCATTATGATAATATTGGTTCTACATATAACTGTATTTTTGTGTAATAATTTTGGTTCTATCTATTCCTATTATTATTTTTTTCTTTGTTACGTCAGGACTGATTCATGTTGGTGATCGTCAACCTTTATAATATATTCATATATGTAGATACTTGGGTAATTTTTTGAATTTTAAAATCAAAAACAGTAAACTAACTAGTAAACGCGATATACCAAGATAAATGAAATAATTGACTTTAAATATTTAATTATTTATGATATTTATTTTATTAATACATATTTATAAACTAGTATAATACCTGCTGAAAATTACATGAGCATTGCTGCGTTTCTTTTCGTTATGTTACTTTTTATTGGTATTATTTGATATCTACTTGTAGTTATAAAAACATAAGTTTCCAAGGTCCAATGTTCACGTAATTGTTTTAAAACTACGGTCTGAAACCAATTGCGATTCCAACTTATTCCGTAGTCGCAGTTGCACTGCAAGTTTTTGTAGCACCGTATTATCCATACAATTGTATGCGCCAACCAGCATTTTTTTTAACCTATTCTCTATCTTTCCATTGTTGGATATAGGTCTCCCCCAGTTCTCTCCATCTTTCCCTATCTTAAGCTGTTCTCTGCCATGTGGGACTTCCTTGTTTCCTGATGTCATCTCTCCATCTCATCTGTGGTCTGGCTCTTGATCTCTTTGCATTGTATGGACGCCACTTTCCGATGGCATTATTCCATCGTCCGTCTTGGAGATGTTTATTCTGTCCAGCCCATTTCCATTTCAGTTTTGCTGCTTGTTCTATCGCGTCTACTGTCTTTGTTCTGGTGCTGATCCACTGGTTACCAGACAACCAGCATACCAGATGAATAAAAGTTGAGGGATTTTACAAAAAATTTTAAACAATTGCCAATATTCCAAATAAACAGGCAGTGAATTTAATTCAAAAGTCAGCAACATTACACAAAATGAAGATTTAAATAATATATTGAAAATGTTCGGTATAGGTCAGAGAAAGGAAAGAGATACGGTATCACTATATCACGGGTGCTTTAAATGTATAATGTCTTTTTAGATGTAATTTAAGAAGTGTCTTCGTTACAACAATATCCGTCTCTTGGCAGAATCGGATTAGTCTTTCTCCCCTTTCATTTCTCATGCCAAGACCATATGACCCCACGACATTCGCGACTGTACCTTGTCCTATTTTGGCATTGAAATCGCCCTTAATAATAGTAAGTGTTGTAAAAACAACATTTTATATTAATTTTAGTGTAATTTTTAGTTCTCACAAATATTAGTTTGGATTTTATGTTAAAGACTGTACTTTTTGCCTGCAAACTATTTGTGCCATAAATAGCTTATAAGGGTTGTTTAAAGTGGTAAAACCGACGCCGCTTTGTCAGCAATTAGGTAAAGATTCAATTCAAAATCTCTCGCAGATGTGACTAGTGTCTCAAGCTGTTTGGTACTAGTAGCCGGTACCTAAGCTCTCTCTTCGCCGCCAAAATGCAGTGAAATGTGTATTTGTTTTCGCGATAACTCGCGCGCCCCTAAACGCCGATAGAATAATGGACAATGTTAACTCTTTCGTTAGTATTAGTGCTTGTGTAAATATTCTCTTGTTATTAAATGTGTAGATTCAATTAATTACGCTTATTTTTTCTGTTAGTACAACCCCTATTAAATCAAACACATAAAGAACCAGCGCCGTGAAGTTCTGCTTGTATATATCGAAGGAAACACTCTTGTACAGTCCATGGTCCTAAAATATTTGGAACTGTTCACGCACGGGGAAAGGAATTTAATAAGCTTTCCCCACAACAATTGGTGGAAATCGGAGAAAACTCCATCAGTAAGTTCAAGTTTTTGGTCAGTTTTAGAGAGTGTTAAAGAGTCTGATAGAAATTTTCTATTTCCTCTTAAGTCGATTCTGTTGTCGGTGCGTAGATCTGAATGCTGTTTATATTAGACAGACTTGAGTTAATTTTCAATAGCACAACTTTGTCTAATATTGGCGTAAATCCTATTAATGCTTTAGTTATTTCCCTTTTTATTATTATCGCTACACCATTTCTCTTTCTTGTTGTGTCGTCTTCAGAATAATAAATATGGTGTTCATCTATAATTCTTATTTCAGAATTTGGCCATCGAACTTCACTGCATCCTAAAATATCTATGTTCATGCAAGTCATTTCTTGAACAGTATTTGTTGTTTTGCCTGCTTGGTACATGCTTCGAATGTTCCACGTACAGATCTTTTTAACTTTTTGGACATTATTACTTGACCGGGGGATTCTTAGCACCGTCTCCATACTTAAGGGGTGCCTGGGACTAAGGGCCATTTGTTTGGATTTCAGAAATTGTGGTGTCCTAGGGATATCCTTACGGATCTTTAATGTGGTAGTCATGCCGTGGCTTTCCACATCTCAATGCCGTTGGCTAATTTGGCTCTTTGGAGTCAATTTCTCAGCTCCAGGGCAATGAAGTGCCCTACCACCTGTCAGTTCTTCCACCCGTAGCTGCTGATCAACAAATGGAGGATTACTTTTACCGGTAATCGTTCGGTTACGTTAATATTAAAAAAATATGCTATTAAAAATAATTATTCAATTATGAATACTCGACTTAAACACTATGCACACCTACTGGGCGTAGGAAATTTCGACACTAAGCAGGTAGCGACTAAAATTTAATGGCAATTTTCGACACCAGCCCCATTTCCCGTTTTTATCTTACAGGTATATTCGACACCAAACAAATATAGCTGCGACATAAATAAAATACCATAATTAATTAATTTATTTATTTTAATAAAAGTAATGTGAATTTTATTTCTTTATAACTGTAATAATATCTAAATATAATACAACTAGTACCTAATTTTTGTACATTTTACCGTTAATATACTTGTATACAATGATTTATTTGCTATTATAGAAATGATAAGATACAGATTTTATAAAATCTTACCTACGTATTTGTTGGGATCGTAGTTTATCCATCATTTTCTCCAAAAATGCCAATTTAGCCTTAACAGTAGTATCTTTGATTTTTGCTGGTATATGTAAACTATTTATTTTGACATAAATGTCTACTTGAAATTCTTTTAACTTTTCAATAAAAATAAAAATAGAAGGATGTGTTGAATAAAAAGAAGAATTAAATCTCGAATGAAAGGATTCACAGGCATTTGCGGTCCTCGCAATAGACGGATTCTGATTAGACCATATGTGTGGTGGAAATAGAGCGCTATCGAAAATGTAATTTTCCAATAAATAATCTGCATATATATCAAGTGTTGCGTTTATAGGTTTATATGACATTAAATCATAAAGAAAGCATTCTTCAACTTCTGCTGGATTTAAATAAGTTAAACCAAACGTATGCCTTAACCATTTTCCAATTTCTGAATTTGTATCCTTATATTCTTGTACCAAACCCAAAGATTGAATTTTTTTAAACCAGTTTTGGTATAAGTGAAAACGGCATCCACTAATTTTTGCATTGGCCCCCATATACAATAAAGCACAGTGAATTGCTTTTTCAAAGTCCACAAATATTTCAGTTGGCTCTAATGACAATTGAAATGTTTCAAAAATCTTAGACCTTTTGAGAAAAAAAGAAAAAAGAAAATAAATTTTTGTATGTCATTGACAATTTGTCTTTTAACAAACAGTATGCTAAAGGAACATAATGTCCATTTTCCAAGCCATGTATAGTATAGTAAATAATTGTAGAAAATACTTGGTACTGTATGAAAATGTACCATCCATATACAAAGTTTTTAATTTACACAACAAACGAATATTTGTCTCGCATGAAAATAAAATTACATTTAATTCAGGATGATTTAAAAACAAAAAATTGGTAAAGAAATAATAATAAGACTTACTCACAATCAATTTACTTATTACTCATCAATTTATCTACGTCTTATTATTATTTCTTTACCTATTTGATATGGACTCACACAAGCAACACATTCATGATTTAAAAACAAAAAACTTTCATTGCGACAGGTTTTAGGAGAATAATTACTAACCGCGTTATGGACTTCTGATATGCTTCTTGGTAACGGACCTGGTAACAGTTTACGACGACAGTTGTAAATGTTCTTTCTTATGCTAGCTATGTCAGGAACCGTCAGCAAATTGGCATCACAGTCAGCAACAGCAGTTCTTGTAATTTTGGCAGGCTTTTCCGATATGTCCTCTTGGGCTTTTCTTTTACATGCATTGGTTACCATCTTTACTTCAAGCTTTTTTGGATCGGCTTCATGATTATATACCAAATCACTCCTTGTAATGGTGAGGTCCTCACAGCCTATTGTAAACACTTTTGCGGAACACTTAGTGTTTCTTTAGATGCAGCGCCAAAATATCTCGCCGCTTTTTAACACTTTCTGTTTCGAGAACGAATGATGCTCCACCAATAATAAATCTCGACCACAGGAACTTTTTGTCAAACTCATTTTTTAAATATCCGTATACGTGCACAAGTCAACGTCAAACAAGAAATAAATTACAACTGAAATAATTTAGTCACAAGTACACAAGTGCAACGCCCCCCGCCGTAACAATAAATGCTGGGAAAACCCGCTTGTCCTGCTTGGGTGCAAATGTCCATCGCCGCTAATCACCTACCTGCTTTACGCCGCGGTGTCGAAATTTCCTATAATAAAATTTGACCCTTCGGTTACCCCAGGTACAAAGGCAATTTGGTATCGAAAATTCGCTTGCCGCACCTACTTTATAGGTACTTGCAGACGTCCTTGATATAGGTCTAGAAATTAAGTTGACTACGTCTTCACTAATATTCTGTTCATCAGAGATCATCAATCAAACAGTCAGAGCATATTCAGGGACGATATGTGGCCCTGAATATGCTCTGACCAAAAGTAAAACTCAAACTTAAAGCATGAAATAAATGAAGCGACAAACAGAACAGAACTAAGAAAGAAAAGCGACTTTTTCCAAGAAGTGCAAAAAATAATGCCCTCTATAAGTAAGGGTATATCACAAAAAATATAGGAGATTATTAAGGAACATTGTAAACCAATTAATCGCGTAAAGCTAAATAATTATGTGAAACAAAAACACTGGAGAAAAGATAAAACACTTATCACTAGAGTAAAATAAATCTTTATGAAATTGGTGGTTTTCATTATTTACGAATCTTTGCCGTTGTAGATTTACACATTACAAAATAAAACACATTCTCTAGTATTATCCATTTATATCAGAAAAAAAAATTAAGCACATTTTATTAATAACTGTAACTTTTGACAATTAGTTTATTTAAATAATTTCTTTACTATAGCTTTTTATATCATCTAAATATATTAATACTTTTCTTTAATTTGCAGCAAACTTGTTATTAGTTTCTGCAGGAGGTATGTGGGCTTGGACATCTCCAGTAATCAGTAAGCTAAAATCTAACAGTACCGAAGAAAATCCTCTTGGTTCGCCAATAACAACGATGGATATATCTTTGTTAGCTACTGTTCCCCAAATTGCAACCTTTTTATCATTTATCCCAATGGCAAAACTGTCCCAAGCTTTTGGGAGAAAAAAACTTATGCTGTATGGAGCAGTATGTTTATTGGTTGCACAGATTGTAATTGCTTTTGCTAGGCATATTTATGTGTACTACGTATGCTTGTTGATTGTAGGGTTGGGATTGAGTGCAATATCCATAAGTGTGCCTATATATTGTGGAGAAGTAGCAGATACTTCTAATAGAGGAGTAATAGGTTGTTTTGTAGGATTATCTGTAGTTTTTGGAATGCTTTTAATGTATGTTTTCGGTTCTTTTTTAAGTATAAAGATGTTTACTTTGATATGTGCATTTCCAAGTTTAATTCATATTATAATTCACGTGTTTGTAATCGAATCACCTATTTACTTAATTTCTAAAGGTAAAAAAATAGAAGCTATAACAGCTCTTGAGAGTTTACGGCGTAACAAAAGTCATCGAGAACTAGAAACAGAATATTTATCGTTACAACAAACTGTTGAGTCAGATTTAAACAAAAAGAATCATAGTATTGTAGATTTATTTAAAGCACGTGCAGGGGTCAAAGCCTTTTTTATATCAATTACTTTATGCATAGGTCAACAGGCGTCCGGTATCTCAATCATTATAGCGTACTTGGGTTTAATATTTAATGAAACTGGTGCCAATATATCTGGTGATAACGTTGGAGTTATAGTAGGATCAGCACAAGTGCTAACTTACGCTGTATCAGCATATGTCATTGAAAAACTAGGACGAAGATCTCTGTTATTATTTTCCTCACTTGGCTGTTCAGTATTTATGTTCGCAATGGGTATTTCATTTTATTTTAAACATATAAATGTTTCTTTTGTAGCAGAAATACGGTGGTTGCCGGTTTTATTTGTCATAATATTTATTATCTGCTATGGGTTAGGTTTAGGTCCTATCCCTATATGTATTATTGGAGAACTATTTCCACATGACTTCAGATCTATTGGTACAGCTCTGGTTTTAGTTTTTGATGGTATTTTAATAGCAATAATTAATTTTTGTTTCCCTTTGCTTTCAGAAGCATTTGGAGCTTTTAGCTGTATGATAGCTCACAGTGCAGTTTCTCTATTGGCTTTCATTGTTTTATATGTGTTACTACCAGAAACAAAAGGAAAAACTTTAAATGAGATTCAAGAATTACTTAATAAATAGCGTAATTATGTAATATATATATAGTGTGCATATATCATGTGTATATATCAAAGCATAAATTGAAAAAAGACATTTATTTTTCACCAGAGAGTTCCTAAGTTTTCATACTGCGATTTCTATTGCTTACCATTTATTTCACACATTTTCATAAGTAAAATTGTGACAAATCTTGTGTTTTATTATTCAAAGAACAAAGTAGCATCCACCCGAAGATTACTCCGACATTCCTGTGACATTTTTAACAATTATATTGTATGTAACATGTTTATATATTTTAAGTAACTTGATAAATTTTTGTTGGATAGCCAAATTTGACGAAGTAAGTCTGTTATGCTGACAGATGTGACAGTTCTTGAGAGATCAAATGCTGCTCGCAAGCTGCTTGATAACATCAAATGTAGAAAGATGGTCTATTTTGGACACGTAGTAAGGGGACCGATATAATATTCTTCAACTTATTATGATGGGTAAAATCGAAGGAGGCAGAGGAATTGGTAGAAAGCATGCCTCTTGGTTGAAGAATATCAGGGAGTGGACAGGAATAAAGAAAGCTGAGCAACTATTTAGAATAGCTCGAGACAGAGACAGTTTCGCCATGTTAATCGCCAACGTCAAGGGGATTTGATGGGGCACGTTAAGAAGAAGAAGTCTGTTATAATACATAAAAAATTTTATCAACCACCTACTTCGAGTTTTTTCGAAGGTAATTAATTTTCTTCCGGTAAAAAAACGTTTCTTAGCCTGTTTCAGATGCCACTGAAGATGCTCTAGAAGCGAAAGTACTTGGGCAAGATTTAATACTGTGGTTGATATCTGCCTTTTGTTAATTAAAATTCATTTATTCGAGCATTTAAATTTATATCACTTTATTGACTATGGCAGTCTTGGTTGATACTTACAAAAGACTATCCTGTAAGACAATGATTATATTCTTGAACATTTGGTTCGTTAGACAGTGCATTTCACATCAAGTCACTTCTACTTTTACTAAGGTCAAAACATCAAAAAATGTACCTGAGAACGAAAAACAGATTTTGGAGAAAAAGATCCTGAAAAGAGAACTTAAGAAGCACTTTACCAATAATGTCAACCTTAAAGTTACTTATGATCAAATTTTGCAACAACATCCTTGGTTTCTTGTTAACGACTCCTCTAACCACATTGAAGGTGAGGTCTTTCGCTTACAATCCACCAAGAAGAGAAGTCTTAGCAACAAACTAAACCATTTGATTTTGCAAAAACAACCTAAAAGTATCTCAACACTTATGCATAAGTTTTCAAGTCACCAATTTCATCGTAGAGCCTTAAATCTAAGTAACACTAACTTTTCTGAGGATGATTTGTATTTTTAGGATTAGGCCTTAAGTTTTCTTGTCATACTTTTAAGTAAACTGACTCAGTGCCAGAAGGCTGTGCAGCGGAGCTGGATACTCTAATAAAAGGTATGACAAACAATGCTGAAATTAAACAATATTTGAGAAACTCTTGCATTAGCTTACTTCAACAACAATAATGTAAGACGAACGGGATATTCATAGAAATCACCATTCTTTTAAAAAACAAAAGGATTTACTAAAATCAATTTAACCAAAATCAATCAAAGCTAATAAGGAAAATTATAAGCACGAATCGAATTGTATAAGCACGAAGAGCTATAGCATGTTTGAACGGAGTTCTATGGAGTAAAGAAATACTCAAAAAAAGAAAATGGAACATCTATGAGACAATGGTTAAAACTAGCCTACTTTATGGAGCTGAGACATGGAGAATAACCGAGAAATATAAGAAAAAGGTCGAAGCCACGGAAATGGATGCCATCAGAAGATCGATGAGAATATCAAGAGCCGACAGAATACGGAATGAAGTGATATAACAACAAATGTTAGAGGGCACTATAGTGAGAAAACAGCTCATATGGTATGGGCATGTGAGCCGAATAGGGGACAAAAGATTGTCTAAAAAAACGATGATGTGGCAACCCCCAGAGAAGAGGAAACGAGGAAGACCACCACAGAGCTGAAACCTGGTAGTTAGGAAAGCGATTAGCGCTCGAAATCTGGATGAAGACCTAACTCAAGACAGAATACAGTGGCGTTTGGGAGTCGCACAACGTCGTAAAACGTTATAAATACGAATATATATATATATATATATATATATATATATATATATATATATATATATATATATATTTCTAACAGGTTCTGAAACAGAGTTTTATTGATTTAAAAACTAAAATCTACTCTGAGACACCCTGTATTATGATATTTATAAGCAAAAACTATTGTTAGCTGTATTTTTTGAACTCAAATAGGAAACCTGAGATAAGAAAAGAAAAAAATATGAATTATGAAATTGGCGTCGTTAAAAAATTTATTCACATATTTGTAGTAAAATTCATTAAATAAATTTTTTTGTTTTAATTAAATAATTTGATCATAATTAATTTAATTATTGTTTTATCATATTTCGAAATTAGAATATCATATATGTATGTATACATCTTGCTAAAATCTTAGTATGACATAAATGAGATATAAATAATATCCCCAATACTTTATTTGAATTGCAGAAAATTACAGATATTTCTTATGAACACTATGATTTTTCATAAAAAAATCAAATGGGTAACACGGACCTGACCTGAAAGTTAATATTGCTTATGGTATATTTTAATGACATTGTACTTATTAATGTTTTGAAAATTAAATAAACAAAATATTTGCTGTTTTATGCTATTATCGACTAAAAATGTATGAGTAGGTCTAAAATGAGTTTGTACGAAGATAATGTAAGGAAAACAATTATGAAAAATTTAGCGCAAAGTTGGGAAAATCGAAAAGTTAATTGGAAGATTTATGTTTCGACTTTAACAGGTAAAATAACAATATTTGTACATTTCTTACTACCGTTTGTTTTTATGGGGTATATTTTACCTTTTTATTTATTTTTTGATCCCATAGACATTCGGTAGCAAAATTTTTTAGACAATATTTTAATTGAAAACTTATCACTCAATATTCAGTAAATTATTTTTAAAATTAAACTTTATAAACACAAACATATTAGTGATCAAAACTTATAGTTGGTATAGCGCACAGAGGTGCTGAGTAAAAAATCGCTAATTCAAGTAATTGCAAAAACAAAGTTTATAACATCATATAAAGTCAAATAACTTTGTTTAAATAAATTTGTTTTTGGTAAACTATACACAATTGTTTGAAAATGCAATTTAAAAAAAATGAAATAAATCTCATAGTTGCTTTAGAAAAAAGATATTTTCAAAATAAAAGTTTCACCTAACTCATATGTGTTACTATTATTTGTTACATTATGTGTACATGATGGAAATGTTTACATCTGCATTTAGATAGTTTTAAGTTAAATCACGCCTGCAGTAATGCGACTCAATTCTTGGAAATGAGTTAATATGATCCTTAACTTGCTGCCGTTGTATCTCAGCAGTTGCATTGTGGGGTTTGCTATTCTTTCTTTTATCATAGCCGACAAAAATTACCTTATTTATCATTCGTTCAACACACTTCTCGACGACTTTACGAAATATAGCAAACGTAGCTGTAAAAAACTTGAGGCAGACTCGATGTCTTTGCCCATTATTATCTATTAAATGATATAACCTTGACTCTTTTCGATTTTTTGTTATGGGAGTTTGTTTGCAATACATTCACTATTTGTTATCAAAGAATTCAACAGCGTTTTCTGTCTCGTATAATCTGTTTAGCTGTAGTAATCTGCACACAGTTGTGCCCTTTGCCCATCAAAAAATAGTTTTTGACATTTAAACCTGCACTTAGAGCAATCTGTTGAAAGAGGACTTTTTCTGTAATTTCCTTTCCGGAGCGATTCATATATTTTTTACCACTAATTCTTAACTCTTTCACAATTGATCGTTTCCATTCCTTTTTATTGGCTTTTCTGCGGCGACGTTTTTTTGGTATTTCATTCAATTCCTCATTTTTTGGCTTGTTTTTATCAACATTTTCAGATTCAGTCCTTTCTTTTGACGGATGATAAGAACTTCCCGATGAAGCATAGGGATTATATTCATGAAGATCACTGCCATTATATGAGTCAAGCTCTTGAATCTGGTGTTTAATGTTTTTCTCACACAAATTTTTATTTTGTTTCATCAGTTTCCTGTTCTTGATTTAGAATAATAGTTTCTGTTATATCAATTTCTACATTACCTGATACTCCTTCAGTAGTTTTTTCCAATGCCGGAGTTATTGTGGAAACTGAAATAAATAATTATTTTTATGAAAAATAAGATGGTTTTACAGTCGACACCTTACTATACCTTTCAGCTCTTTTCCTACATCATCTAACGCAATCTGTAGTATCTTCTCCGATTTGGACGCTATAATTATAATTACAATTATTTTATACCACTTTTCATATTGTATCACTGTCAAATAACCTCAAATCGCAAAAGAAGCATGTGTTCACTTCACTCATTTGTAATTATTGCATAAGAAACACAAAGGTATTAAGTGCTCTTCCAACCTTTGTGCTAGATTCCTACAATTTATTAGTACTTACCACTTTTGTTAGATGGCGTTAGCTAATTTAAAATTATAATTATTAGTTAGCTCGAGTGTGTCGAAAAGTTACTTAACACCTGTGTGCACTAGACTAACGTTATGTTCTTCTTGTTAGGGTGCCTGTCCATTTCGAACATTGGCTATCGTTCTGGCGATAATTGGTTGCTATACAAAATGGCTGTGTTGAGGTGTTTCTATACCATAGTCTCAGGTCAGAAAGACTTTTTCGTTCTGGAGCCCTTTCTCCGTCAATTTTATCTTGCAAAATGCATTGAAGTAGCTCGTATCTGCCTTGATTTCTCATTATTTGTCCCAAGTACTGCAGCTTATAGCCCTTCACAATGTTGACCAAATCTGCGGTTGTGTTCATCCTCCGCAGTACGTCTACGTTGGTGACTTTGTCTATCCATGGTATCTACAGGATCTTTCTGTATAACCGTAGCTCAAAAGCCTGAAGTTTTGATAGAGTTTTCGCCTTCAATGTCCACGTTTCTACTCCGTACAGAAGCACTGATTACACGTAACATTTAAGGAGCCTTATTTTTGTTTTTAAGGTAAGGTCATAGCTCTTGAACACAGAGCTTATAGTCAAGAATGCACTTTTTGCCTTTCCGATGCGACATTTAATCTCTTGGGTATTGTCCCACGACTCATTGATTATAGTTCCCAAGTAGTTGTATTGTGAGCCACGTTCAATTCTCATTTGTTTCACACAGATTTGCTCCAGTTTTGCAGTCTTTCTATGGTATTGGAAAACACTATTTATCCACGTGGACTAAAATACAGGAGAGGAAGTGCTTAAAAGCCACAGGACTGAACAGTGAAAGTGATAAAGAGGCCTATAAAGCGCTGAACGGTCAAATAAAACGACTCTGCAAAAAGGACAAGAACACACACTTGAACAAAATCTGCATGGAAATAGAAGGGCATAAAACCAAAACTGAGACCAGAGACATGTTTAAAAAAATAAAGCAGATAACACGTTCCTTTACACCAAACTACCCTGCTATCAAAGATGATAACGGAACTCTACTCACTTCTAAAAAAGATATTTTACACAGATGGAAAGAATACTGTGGACGACTGATGATGGAGGAAAGCACAGACGCCCCATCACAACAAGAAGATGCCAGTTTTGCGACGGAACCTGACGTACTCAAAAGTGAAGTTGAAGCAGCAATTATGAGGCAAAAAAGTCAAAAAGCTGCCGGTCCAGATAACATACCTATTGAAATGATTTGGGCCCTAGATGACGTTGGAGTGGATATAATACATCAAATTTGTCAAAGAGTGTGGGAGACAGGTAAATGGCCTGAGGACTGGACACAATCACTATATATTCCCATACATAAAAAGGGAGCGAAAGATTTATGTAGCAACTATCGCACAATTGCTCTAATTGCGCATTGCAGTAAGATACTCTTACACATAATTCTCGAGAGGATAAAGCCCTTTTTACTACCTAACATTGCGGAGGAACAAGCAGGTTTCGTCCCAGGACGTGGTACTAGAGAACAAATTTTAAACGTACGGCAGATTGTAGAAAAATCCAGAGAATTCAACATCACAACATATTTGTGCTTCATAGATTATAGTAAAGCTTTCGATTTGGTCAACTGGAGTAAAATGTGGCAGGTTTTGTCTGAAATGGGAGTCCCTAATCATCTGATACTGCTAATTAAAAGCCTGTACAATAACAATTATGCCAGAGTTAGAATAAATGGGGAACTAACTGACAGTTTCAGGGTCACAAAGGGCGTGAGACAAGGCTGCATACTAAGCCCAATTTTATTTAACATCTATGGTGAATGGATAATGCGGAAAGCTACTGAGGACTGGAATGGTGGCATCACCATTGGCGGGAAGAAGATTTGCAACTTGAGATATGCAGATGATACTACTATCCTCGCTAGTTCTGAAACTGAATTGATTCACCTGCTACAACGGATAGAAGACGTAACCTTATCGATGGGCCTTAAAATAAACAGGGATAAAACGAGAATCATGATAATTGACAGAGCTAACAACAATCAAAATCATCTGGTTAGGATAAACAATATCGCTGTTGTAGATAAATTTGTGTATCTGGGCTCATTAATAACCAACAAAGGAGGCTGTACTGAAGAAATAAAGCGGCGGTCAGCAATTGCAAAAAGCGCTATGGCAAAATTAACAAAAATTTGGAAAAGCCATGAAATTACTACCGATACAAAAATGAGACTAGTAAGAAGTCTAGTTTTTCCAGTTTTTACTTATGCATCGGAATGCTGGACCCTTACTGAGAAAGACAAAAAGAACATAGATGTATTTGAGATGTACTGCTGGAGACGAATGCTGAGAATACCATGGGTGGCCCGAAGAACAAATGAATCCATACTGGTCCAGCTAAACATAAAGAAAAGACTAAGAACACAAATAACAGAACAGATAATAAGCTATTTTGGACATGTGCTTCGAAGAAATGGTCTTGAAAAACTTACCATCCAGGGAAAAGTAGAAGGCAAAAGAAGTAGAGGTAGATCTCCTACACGATACACGGACCATATTGTTGCTACCATTGGCGCTCCATTGTCAGAATGTGCTAGATTGGCAGAAGATAGAAAAACGTGGAGGAACATTGGAAAAATTACCTAACAGCTTCATGATATCACGATACCTGCATCAGGTTAACGACTAAGAAGAAGATTTATCTGCATACCGTAGCTTGACTCCATTTATTGAGATGCCTTTGTTACGGGTCCGTTACTTAAATTCGTTTACCTTTTTTTTGCGACTCGAATCTTTTAATTTAATTCTAAATTAAATTCATATTTGAAATATTCTTAAACTAAATATTTAAATAACTCACAGTAAATTTTATTCTCTAAGGTTGGCATTAAATCGCGCCACCTGGTGTAAGATTCTGAAAGTGCGTCCACTTGACGGCTGTAGAACCGTAACAGAATCACTTGTTGACTGGATTTGATCGAAGGAAGATCGTTTCGATAGTGGCGGTTTGATTTATTGTACCAATTTTTACAAAACAAATATCATGGTTTAATTACCTTATTTTCTTCCTCTTCATACCTCTACAACCCTTAATAGGCATTAAAAGATCTTTCAGCATTGTGTCGGTGATTCGGCAAAACCTCTTATAGGCTTTAAGTTAACTTTACAACAGAGGTAAAAAATAGTTTAACACAGCATTATTTTTGTAAAGGACTTTGAATGTATTGATACATATTAGTATTCTTCTTCTTTTAGTGCCTATCCTCTGTGGATATGGGCAATCACGTTGGCCCATACAACTTTTGTTGACAGCTGCTCTAAATAGATGTATGGTAGTCATTCCTGCTCACTCTCTCATGTTCTTCAACCACGACGTCTTTCTGCGCCCTTGAGATATTTTGCCTTGATACTTCTCATTGCGCATCACATGCCTTAAGTATGTCATTATTCTGATTTTCAAGATATGCATAATTTCCAGATCTTTATTCATAAGTTGGATCACGCTGTTTTTTGTAACATGATGGATATAGGATTTTCTGAGCATGCGGCAGTAGCACCACATTTCGAAGACTTCTAATCATTTGGATGTTGTCTCCGTTAATGTCCAGGCTTCGACTCCATATAAAAGGGTAGCATCTCAAGACTCGTGTTCTTATATCAATGTTCAGGTGCATATTACATAAAATCTTCCTGAGGCGATTAAAGACAGCTCTTGACTTTTCTATACGACATCTTATTTCCTGTGAGTGATCCCATTCCTTATTTAGGCTGTAACCAAGATATGTAATTTTGTCGACTATTGTCAATTGTTCATTATTAGCTGTGAATTGGTGCTGTATTTCGTCGTTTTTACTTACTACAAGAATTTTGTTCTTCTTACAGTTCAATTTCATGCTGTATTTGTCACAGGCTTTCACTACACGATCTATTAATGTTTGAAGATCCTCCGCATTACCAACAATCAAAACCGTATTGTCTGCATAGCTTAAATTGTTTATGATTTCACCATTGATTGTAAGTATTGAACAACGTCGTCGGTGGTAAAATGCAGCCCTGACGTACTCCCCGTTTTATCGTGGATTCTTGTGAGGTTTCGTTATCTACACGTACTGTTGCCCTTTGTGTAAGTATTATTTATTAATTAGGCGTAAACTTTTAAATAATTTTTGATGTTGCACCTTGTCAAATGCTTTTTCAAAGTATATAAAGCTTGTGTAAACTTCATAATTTACGTCTCGAGCTCTTTGTATCAATACTTGTGTGGAAAATAGGACTTCTCGCGTTCCTATTCCACTCCTAAACCCAAACTGAATACTGCTAATGTTTTCTTCAAGTGTTCTATATATACGCTAGTGAATAACAGAAAGAAGGATTTTGAGTGAATGGCTCATTCAGCTTATAATTCTGTAATCAGAGCATCTGGTGGCATTTGCCTTTTTGGGGAGAGGGATGAAAGTGGAAACTAGCCAATTTGTAGGTAATTCTGCAGTTTCATAGATTTTGTTCAGTAGACTCGTTAGGAGTTTGAGTTGGTTATTTTTAAATAGTTTCAATATTTCAGCTTATCTTCTTCTTAAGGTTCCATCTTCTAACGAAGGTTGGATATCAACATGGCAATTCTTATTTTACTTACAGCAGCTCTAAACAGTTGGCTAGAGCTCAGACTAAACCATTCCCTTAGATTTCGTAGCCAGGAGGTTCGTCTTCTTCCTACATCTCTTTTACCTTTTATTTTGCCCTCTATAATCAAACGTAGTAGCCCATAACGAGGACCTCTTAATATATGACCGAAATATTCAAGTTTCCGCCTCTTAATTGTCTGTACAATTTCTTCCCTCTTATTAACCCTATCAAGGACTTCAATATTGGTAATTTTGACTACCCATGCTATTCGTAGCATCCTTCGATAACACCACCGCTCAAAAGCTTCCAATTTCTTAATCTCCAGTTGTTTCAATGTCCATGCCTCAGATCCGTAGAGCAAAGTTGTAAAAATGTAGCAGCGCAATAACCTTATCTTTAGATCCATTCTTAGGTCTCTACTACATAATAGATGTTTCATTTTTACAAATTTTGCCCTTGCTATTTCTATACGGCTTTTAATCTCTTGCGTTTGTTCTGCGTTTTGACTAACCAATGTTCCTAGACATTTGTATTTATCTACCCTTTCTATCTGGATATTATTAATATGGAGTGTCTCGTTGTCTTTTGGATGTTTTGTAATGACCATGAATTTTGTTTTCTTTAAGTTCATTTTAATACCATATATGGTACACTTTTCATTCAGCCGTTCCAGTATGTTTGTTAGACTTTGCAGAGTTGAAGTGAATATGACAGTATCATCGGCATATCTTATAGTATTAATAATTTCACCATTTATTATCATTCCATCGTTACACTCTCCTAAAGCTTCTTGGAAAATGGCTTCGCTATATATATTAAACAGCAGTGGTGACAATACACAGCCCTGTCTCACACCCCGAAGAATTTCTATTTCTTCCGACATTTGATTTTCAATTCTTATTTTGACTTTCTGGTTCCAGTAGAGGTTCGAGATTACTCTGATGTCGCGGCTATCGATGTTTTTCATTTTTAAAATATTAATTAGTTTATTGTGCCGTACCTTGTCAAATGCTTTTTCAAAATCAATAAAACATGTATACATGTCTTGGTTCATATCCAGATTTCTTTGCATGAGCACATTTATACCGAACAATGCTTCCCTGGTTCCCGTGCCGTTTCTAAAGCCTAACTGACTCTCACTAATTTCATCATCCAGCTTTCTGTAAATTCTGTTGTGGACTATTCGTAGAAATACTTTCAAAACATGGCTCATTAATGCAATTGTACGGTATTCTGAGCATTCTTTTGAGCTTATGTTAAGCATTTCAGCTTATATGTTAAGTTTTTGATATTTTTATGCAGGTTAAAAGTACTGTGCTTCTGTTCTAGGGATCTTATTACTATGCATTGATTTTGTAGCCATAATTCGTTTGCTTCTTTAATTTTTTCTTAATGATTTTGTTTATTTCTTTGTACCTTTTCTTATTCTTATTTATGTGTTTTCTTCGTTCTTAAATTAGCTCTAATATTTCTTGTCTTATTTAGGGCTGTTTCTTTATATTGTTTTCTGGTTTGACCTTCGGTGTACGGAGATTATTTGACTTACTTAGATTACGAAGATGGGTCAAGCGTGACCCATTCTCATTCTATTTATAAGGATGTTTTAAATAGTCAGTATTATTAAACAGTATCTTTAATTTAACAAAAAAAAACAAAGAAACACAAAATTTTGATCCCAAATTTTTGTATTTAAATTTTTTAAGATAGTTCACCATCCTGGTCTTTTTGGCAGTAGTTGCATTTAATTTTGACAATATGGACTTCTTCGCGTTTTGAATGAGCATTACAAACAAATCTTTTACACATGTCACACCTTTTTGAATATTTATTGTCACTACCTTAACAAGAATAACAACGACCTCGTTTTGTTGCAGATTTCGGCACTTCGATTTGTTTTTTTACACTAACACCGGTGGTCTCTATTGCAGCGATTACGGATTAAGGGTATCCGGTGGGTTCTTCTTGTATTGCTTTCGCTCTTCGTTTTATATTGGGTGAGGTTAATTGTTTTCCAAGCTCCTCCAGAAATAGTTTTCTGCGATGTTTTATATTTACTTGGCTGTTCCATTCAGGATTTTTCGTATTCCAGAGAACGAAAGCATTGTAGCACGCAATATCCAAAAAGTTGAAAAATATACGTAAGGGCCATCTTCTTGTTGCTCTTTTACATGTGTACTCTCTGATCAATTTTTCTAAAATATCGACTCTACTTTTGGTTTTGTTGTAATCCAAAATAATCTTTTTTTTTAATTTTTGGTTTTCATCAGAAATTTCATGTTCATTGTGTAAGGTCGATAATAATACAACAAACTTATTAGGCATGGTTACATATGAAACTAAGGTAATATTTTTAGTGAACAAAAATTTTGAAGAATACAGTGAGCGATCTGTCATTTCAAGCAATGATTTGGGCAAACTCTTCCTATTTTTTCTGATAGTACCCAAAAGAGTTAAATTTTTGGTTAACAGTTCTTCAGATAAAGCAATATCGGTAAAAAAGTTATCAGTTGTAATATTTCGACCAGACCTATACCAATGTCCTGCAAGTGTTTTGACAACTCTTGGGCCTTGGTTACGTTCAGATTGATCACCAATCTTTCGAGTATATATCTCAAAGTTACAGCTATAAAAATTTTCAACGTCACATAGGGTCCAAGCCTTTATACCGTATTTCTTTGATTTACTTGGTATATAAATCAGAAATGGACAACGTCCCCTAAAATTTATAAGCTGCTCGTCAATAGTACCAAAAGCAGATGGTTCGTATGATTCCCTACAATTTTGGGTAAATAGATCAGCGATCTCTCGAATAGGAGCTAATTTATCTCGTTCTCTTCTTTCTGCTCTCGTTTCCAAATTAACAAAGCGAATATGCTTCAAAATACTTATAAATCTATCCCGGCTTAGAGATGCTTTATATATAGGATGCGTAAATGCATTATTTGTATTGGACCATAAATTATGCACTTTCTCATGGGACTCTCTGAACCTTCCACATAATATAAGTATACCAAAAAAAGCACGTAGTTCGACTAGATCAACTTCAATCCAATCCTTTATTTTTTTCTCGTTCTTACTGTTATACGCAGCTACGAACTCAATAACTCTCTTATTGGTATACTCAAGAATCATTGATATTATACTGTCAGAAAAAAATAAATTGAAGGCATCCATGCATGTCTCAATATTTTGACTTTTCTTAGTTAGAGCAACGTTTTTCTGTAATAAATTACACGTCAATGTCTTACCCTTTTTTGGAGCTAAATAACGCCATGTTCGTCCTTCGCACAAAACATCAGATACGGTAGATCTTTTACTATCTATATTTTCAGAAGTTGTCGCTAAAACTTCCTCATTCTCGAGTTCAGTAATTGATAAATTACCTTCATGTGCTTCTGGCTCACAACCGTCATTATCACTCGCTTCACTATTGCTTTCATCCAGCTCTGCAACATCATCTTCTTCACTATCTGATAGGAGTAAGGCATACAACTCAGCTTCACTCAAAGGTTTATTCTTTTTCCACATTTTGATATAATACTGCACACTTCAAGATCGATGCTTGAATTAAATTGATCAACAAACGTGAAATACCGCTTTACATCAAAGTTAGACCTCTCGTCTCGGACGTCTCGTGTAATTTAAAATTAGCGAAAAAATATTTTTTTGAAGTCTTTCTGTACAATTTTTTGCAAAGTATCTTTTACACAGATCTTCTACTGATAATAAAAATACGACAAAAATAATTATCTAATTTGGTGCAGTAGGTCTGCAGTGATGTCCATACAAACATTAATTATAATAATATAGATTATATCTATATTATATAATAATAATATAGATTATATCCTCTAAATATAATATAGTAATAAAAAATAAAATTTATTCTTTCATTTGCAGCAAACTTGTTGTTAATTTCTGGTGGAGGTCAGGCTGCTTGGACATCTCCAACAATTACTAAGCTAAAATCCAATAATACTGAAGAAAATCCTCTTGGCTTGCCAATATCAACAATGGATATATCTTTGTTAGCTGCTATTCCTCAAATGTCAACACTTTTGTCGTATATCGCAATGGCAAAGCTTTCCCAAGCTTTTGGGAGAAAAAAACTTATGCTGTATGGAGCAGTATGTTTATTAATTGCACATATTGTAATTGCTTTTGCCAGGCACATTTATGTATACTACGTATGTTTGTTAATTATAGGCTTAGGGTTAAGTAGTATATACATAAGTGTACCTATTTATTGTGGCGAAGTAGCAGATATCTCTAACAGAGGAATAATAGGTTGTTTTGTAGGCTTATCTGCAGTTTTTGGAATTTTATTAATTTATGTTGTCGGTTCTTTTTGTAGTATAAAAATGTTATCTTTGATATGTGCGCTTCCAACTTTAGCTCATATTATAATTCACATATTTGTAATCGAATCACCTATTTACTTAATTTCTAAAGGTAAAAAGATAGAAGCTATAAAGGCCCTTGAGAGTTTACGGCGCAACAGAAACTGTCGAGAAATAGAAACAGAATATTTATTGTTACAAAAAACTGTTGAGTCCGATTTAAAAAGAAAGAATCTAAGTATTGTAGATTTATTTAAAGCACGTGCAGGAGTAAAAGCCTTTTTTATATCAGTTACTTTATGCATAGGTCAACAGGCTTCTGGTATCTCAATCATTACAGCTTTCATGGGTCCAATATTTAATGAAGCTGGTGCCAATATGTCTGGCGATAACGTTGGAATTTTAGTTGGAGCGGCACAAGTGCTAACTTTCGCTGTAGCAGCATATCTTATTGAAAAACTAGGACGACGATCTTTGTTATTATTTTCCTCATTTGGTTGTTCACTGTTTATGTTCTCCATGGGCATTTCGTTTTATCTTAAACTTATAGATGTTTCTTTTATAGCAGAAATACGGTGGTTGCCGGTTTTATTTGTCATATTATTTATAATCTCCTATGGATTAGGTTTAGGCCCTATCCCTATATGTGTTATTGGAGAACTATTTCCACATGACTTCAGGTCTATTGGCACAGCTCTGGTTCTAATTCTTGATGGTATTTTACTTGCAATAATTAATTTTAGTTTTCCTTTGCTTTCGGAAGCATTTGGAACTTTTAGCTGTATGTTAGCTCACAGTGTAGTTTCTCTATTGGCTTTTATTGTTTTATATATTTTACTACCAGAAACAAAGGGAAAAACTTTAAATGAAATTCAAGATTTGCTTAACAAATAACAAAGTTTCGGCACCCATTTTGGAGCCATTTACAAGATGCCCCCCAATCGTGATGTACCACTCGTACCATCGTGTTCTGTATAAATACAAGAACCATGAAACCGTGCTGGAGTCTCAATCTAGCTACTCCTCAGTGTCGAGTGACGACCGGTCTTATCCTGTGCGGCTGCTTTTATACTATTAGTAAGTGCGGGAACGTTTCTTTATTTTTTTTTTTCTAAACGAACAAATCCATTATAAATAAGTCTACTCTACCTCCAGATATCATAAAATCTCTTATACCCAGAGAAAAATCATCTTGAAATCCAAAGATATACGGCCTTCTAAAAATCCTTCTTTTTCTTCTTCGGGTTCCTTCTCCTAGCGGAGGTTGGAAATCATCATCGCTATTTTAACTTTGTTGGCCGCATTTCTGAATAATTCTAATGAGCTGCAGCCGAACCACTCTCTCAAATTTCTTAGCCAGGACATTTTGCGTCGTCCTGGGTTTCTCTTCCCTTGTATCTTCCCTTGCATAATCAACCTCAGTAATACGTACTTCTCACCCCTCATTAAATGTCCCAGATATTGAATCTTTCTAATTTTAACAGTTTTTATGACTTCACATTCTTTCTTCATTCTTTGTAACACTTCTATATTAGTTACTTTTTCAATCCACGATATTTTATGCATTCTCCTGTAGCACAACATCTCAAAGGAGTTTAATTTTTTGATTTCAGACTGCTTTATTGTCCACGCTTCCATGCCATATAGTAAAGTAGAGAAGACGTAACAACGTAGCATTCTTGTGCGAATCTCTAGATTAAGGTTACGGTTGCAAAGTAATTTCTTCAATTTTATGAACGTGTTTCTTGCCATTTCTATTCTAGATCCGATCTCCTTTACTTGATCTCCATCTTCGTTAGCCACGTGCCTAAATATTTATATGTTTTTACTCTTTCTATCGTTGTATTATTGATGATCAGGTTATTTACATTTTGTGGTTTTTTTGGAATATCATTGATTTCGTTTTCTTGAGATTCATTTGCAGTCCGTAACTTTCACATGCATTGTATACATGTTGTATTATGTACTGTAGACCTTCCATGTCACTTGCAAATATGACAGTATCGTCGGCATATCTAATATTATTAATGCTATTTCCGTTGACATAAATACCTTCCACGATATCCAATAAAGCCTCTTGAAAAATCACTTCACTGTAGACGTTGAATAAGAGTGGTAAAAGGATACACCCTTGTCGAACTCCTCTAAGTATACTTACTTCCTCTGTCAGTTCTCCTTCGACTCTTACTCTTGCTTTCTGGTTTTGATACAGATTCGATATAATTTGTAGATCTCTACTATCAATGTTTTTAGTCTTAAGAATACTTAAAAGCTTCTCATGTTAAACTCTATCAAAAGCTTTCTTGAAATCTATAAAGTAAGCATATATGTCCTGATTCATATCCAGGCATCGTTGTGTCAGAACATGGACTCCAAATAATGCTTCTCTAGTTCCTAGACCCTTTCTGAAACCCATCTGTGAATCACTTATTTCTTGTTCTAATTTCATGTGGATTCTGTTATGTATGATTTTAAGGAAGGTTTTCAATGTGTGGCTCATTAACGCAATTGTTCGATAAGTCATTGCAATCTTTAGCATTTGTGATTTTTGGAATCGTCACAAAAGTTGAGAGAAGCCACTCTTTGGGTATGTGTCCCGTCTTGTATATGGAGTTAAAAAGGTCTACCAAGACATCAATATTATCTTCATTAATTATCTTCAATAGTTCAATTGGTATTTCATCGGGTCCTGGAGCTTTTCTGCCTTTTGTCTGTTTTATAGCATACATAACTTCCTCTTTCATTATTTCTGGTCCCGTGGTTTCTCCGTTAACTTCTAATAATTGTTCTACTTTTTGATCATAAAATAGTTGTTCAATGTATTCTTTCCATCTACGTAATTTGTCTTGCATTTCAGTTATAGTGGTACCATCTGCATTTTTTAATATCCCGATTGGTTTGTTACGATTTCCTGAAATCATTTCTTTAACCTTCTTATGGGTGTTGAAAGTGTCATACCTTGCCTCGCATTCCTCGATTTCTTGACATTTAATGGACATCCATGTTTCCTTAGTTTGTATTATTTTTGGATAAGTATTTTGTATTGTATGGATTTTTATCTAAAAATCCATAAGCCCCTAAGACCCATCGTCAGTGCAGACAACTGCTTCACTCAGAAATTGACAAAACATCTTGCTTTATCCTTACAATGATTAGCCGAAAACGCCTCGTCCTTTGTCAAAAACTCTTTTCATTGCATTGACCTTTTGAAAAACATTTCTATTTCACCCTCAGATATACTAGAAAGTTTTAAAATTGCTTCTTTATTCATTAATATTTCCATCGATGAAATACATCTTTTTCATTCCAAAATAATTTCTATTGTTAAACCAAAGGTGCCCAATGGGATCCCTCTCTCTCCCGTAATAGCTGATATCTACATGGAAAATTTCAAAACAGTAGCCCTGTCCCGATCAAATCGCAAACCCACCTGCTGGTTACTGTACGTTGATGATACCTTTGTCATTTGGCTCTATGGTAAAGACACATTAGATCCCTTTCGCTCCCACTTAAATGGAATATATCCCAGTATTTTAATACGATGAAAGTTGAGTCTGAAGCGTCTTTAATCCTTGATGTTCTTATTCAGCAACATACGTCTTTCGCTGAACTTTCGATAAAGGTTTAAAAAAAATTTAATTAAAAATCGAAAAAGTTATTATAATTGTTTATTAGGTTAAAAATTGTAGTTGCCTAAAAAAATTACCTAGGCTCTCCTATTTAACGGATTTCAATAATTCAAATTTCATTTGAGATCTTAAAAACCTTTTATGTATTAACTTCTTGGTTGACACTAGCTTTATAAGACGGTGCCGAGTCTTGTTCGTAGCTCAATCTTTCGTAGGTGCATTCGGTCAAGTAAATATAAATCATTTTGATAGTTTATGAACTGTTCAATAGGGAAATTTTTCTCATCAGAGAACACTATCTTCGGTAATTCGCCACGTTCGCTAAGGCGTAACAACTCCTTTGCTCTTTCAAGCCGAACTTTTTTTTGCTTTGGTGTAAGATCGTGTGCTTTTTGAAACTTGTAAAACTTGACCTTGAGCTCCTTTTTCAATATTCGTTCGCTTCGCTGGGATATTTTCTGTTCTTTGGCCATTTGATTACCACTACGACGTGGATTTCGTTCAAGTCGAGCCTTTACTTTCCGAACAATAGATATATGGTTCGGAAAGTAAAGTAAAGTAAAAATAAATAAAAAAAAACAGAAAATTTATATTGCAAAGAAGAACCTATCAAACATACCTTATAAAAACTGAAACCGCTTTTGTGGATGGATATATTTGCAACATGATTCTCTGGAAACATTCATCCCAGTTTCTCTATTAAAAAGATTTTTTGTTTTGTTACTTTTGTACTACTCAGTAATAAAATGTAATGTTAATTTAATTTAAAAATAAAAATTAGTATGCTTATTTATAGATAACCAGATTATCTAATATTAGATATGAGATAGTGTATCTAAATTTATAACAATTTTAGCATAGTTAAGGATTTCTTATTTTAATTTTTTTAATTTAATAAAAAATTTTGAATAAACAGCAGTTACTTTGTATTCCAACCACTATTATATATGAGCAGATTATTATTGTATACAATGTTAGAAACATTAATTCCCCATTATAGTTTCTTTTATTTTATTAAAAAAAATCGAAATACAAAGAAAACTTGGAAACACTGCTGCAAACTAAACAGTAAATGGAAAAACATTGAAAACCATTGAAAATTAAACACCTTACCACTAAATTCAACTAATTAAAGGTCTATATGAAAAGAATAAGTGCACATCAAAAATAAACAACACCCATTACCATCATTTCAGAACAGAGACAGGTGTCAGGTAGGGATGCATAATCTCGCCAACTCTGTTTAATATCTACAGCGAATACATTATGCGAAAGGTTTAGATAAAGGATTATTAATATATGCATTTAAAGAAACCATATTAAATATAATATTTTTAATAAATATTTTAATTCTAAAATCTCAGTAATACTAAATAAAATTAATTTCCCAACTGGCGCAGAATATGGGATCTCCATCAGGTTCCAATGTATTGAGAGTCTTAACTACCACTTCACCTGGTCTCTAAAAAGTATAAAATAAAATAAATTACTCTATAATAATAATTAAAAACTTAAATGGTTCAATCGTCAGAGACTGACCGGTTACTGAACCTCTAAAAATCATACGAACACGCATACGAACAAGCAACAATGAATTTTGCCGTGAATGTCAATTTTGAGATCCCAAAATTTGCCATTCCTATTGACATTTGCCCTGGGCTTCTCCCTAAAACCATTTCAAATAAGAAATGTAGCTGTGTGCATCTTATTTGTAGTCTTCCTCTGCTCCTCTTACCTAACCATGGTCTCCATTGTTGTATTTCCTGGTTCCATATTTTATTAATTAGTCGGGTATTGTGTCCTGTGAGACTTCATTTTATTTTGGCAGCATGTTCTGCATCTTTTACTTTGGTTTTGCTTCTAATCTATTTGTTTGTTTTTTTGTCTATAAGTCTCACCCCGAGCATTGATCTTTCTCATCACTTTTTATGCTTTTACTGTTTTATCCGCATTAGACTTGTGTCTAATGTGGATAATGGTGAGTGTCCACGTCTGTGAACCATACGTGAGTATAGGGAAGAAACACTGATCTTAAATTCTGGTTTTCAAACATTGTTCGATTTTAGTGCTTTTCAAAATCCAACTCAGATTTTCAAATTCTGCTCATGCTAACCTTATTCTTCTGGTAATTTCGGCAGTTTGATTTCCTTTGTTAACTTTGATTATCTGTCCCATGTAGATGTATTCGCTTACTATTTTCCGAAGCTGGAAATAGTTGCGTCATCATAGTCTGTAGTTCTTCAAAACTTGTAGCGAATATTACAATGTCTTTAGCAAATGACTCAGTTTGCTTCCATTAACATTTGGTTAATGTATAAACAAATAAACAAAGGTTTTTGTCAACCGACATTTACTATTATTTGGATACAAAATGTAGATACTAATGAAAAATGACATCAAAACATTAAAAACTGGAAGTAATATTAGACAGCACATTAAAGAAAATGCTAGTATAGGATGAACAAAAAAAAAGCCATGGTTACTTAACATTAGAGATTTAACACCTAAAGAAAGCACAAAAATTTGCCAATATTAGTCACCAACCAAATAGGGATAACTGTTAGAAACTTTTGAAGAGATTATGCTAGGCAGTGGAAAAGTTTTTTATAAAAAATAAAATAGGAATTGAATTCTACATGAAAGCTTCTCGTGAACCAAAACCATTTCTTAAATAAAATTGTATGGTTCTCATTTTCTCCTTACTATCTTACCCTAATAGGAAAAGTGTGCCTATATTGGACCCCTGTCTATTACGGACCCCCAGATTTAATTTCAAATAGGTTGCCGCTTGCGCACAAAGTTTGTAGTCAAAGAAATAAAATTAAAATTTAACGTTGCTGATCTAATAATTTTGGTAACTAATATTTTACTGGTAACATACGTTAAGCTAAGTATTGCTTTGTTTTGTATAAACTACATTTTCTTTGTCAAATACTATACTCTGGTTTAGGTTAAAATGGTTAAAACAAAAGTAGCAGAATTAAATTTACTGCCTTGTCTATTCCTGCTATGTCATATCTATATGACCTATGATGGACCCACGTGTCGTTACCTATGACGGACTGGGGGTCCATCATAAAAAAAGAAAATAAATTAGACATACCTTTTATTTTGCTACTTAATGGTTAACATAATATGTTTTACAAGGATGGCTCCTCCGAGAGGCAACAGTGGAGAGTAATATGAAGCAAGCTTTACAAAGCATTAAAGAAAGAACTTTGGGGTTTAAGCTGACACTAAAAACATTTAACGTTTCAAAAACGACTTTAAAAAGGCGTTTTATTAAAATAAGAAAATATCAAAGGTGATTTGGGATTACGAAAACCATAATTATCCACTACTAATAACAGTAAGTTTCTGACCAAATTATTACTATGAAAACTCGTTTTTTTTTGCCTAATGATTAAAGATTTGCGAAAACTAGTACACAAAGTAGCAAAAAGAAACAATATTAACTACAACTTTAATAAGAAAACCAGGATAGCAGGCTGGAAATGGGTCAGAGGCTGTTCAAAGCGAAATCCTCGAATATCATTACGCACTACAGAAAATACTGCGTTGGCCAGAGCTCAAGCTTTTAATAAACCAAATATAAATGCCTATTTTACTGCATTAGGAAATAAATTATATAAGTTTTACTTTCCATCCAAAAAAATTTATGATATGGACGAGTCTGATTTGATAACTGTGCAGAAGAAATCGCAAAAAATTTTTGCTAGTAAAAACTCGCAAACAAGGAGTATAGAGCGTGGTCCACATGTTACGGTTATATGTGCAATGAATATAGTTGAAACATATGTTCCTCATGCTTTGATTTTTCCTCGACCGAGAAAGAAAGATGATGAAAGACTTATGATCGATTCACCTACTGAACGTGTAGCCTTTGCTCAAGAAAAGGGTGGATGACTTCTACAATCAACAACATTTTGTTATTACTCGATAGCCATATAAGTTTTGAAGCTCTTCAGTTTGCAAAAGAAAACAGTATAATTATGTTTTGATTTCATGCTTACTGCTTTCATCACGTTCAACCCTTGGACCTAGGATTTTTTCAACCATTCTACGGCTAAGAAATTCAGTTATGGCTGCGACATGATTCATTTAAAACAGTGACGCAATTTAAAGTAACTAATGTCATTAATAGAGCATATTTATTTACTATACCATCTAAGTGCTTTACCATCAAAGGCCATCAATGCAATTAAAAATACAGGAATACAATCATTCAATCCAGATGTCTTAAAGGATTGGAATTTTTGCCGTCTATAACAGATAAAGATAGAGAAAATGCTGAACATAACCCACTGCCAGGATGTTCTGACCAGAGCTCACTATTGAAACATTATAGCCATCAAAAATCTCGGTAGAAAATATTTGGCTTCCTCCTTTAACTGGAGCATTTGAAATAACGCAGAAAAATTGTAGAAACCGGGCAAAACAGCATATTTAAATTCGTCGCCAGATATTGAAGATGAAGATAAAAAAAGCAAAAAAAAGGAAACGTATCACCATAAAATTTAAAAGAGATAACTACCAGGAGTTCTGAAGACGATTGTGAATGATCTTTTGAAGAAGACGACTTAGAAGATCTTTTTCTTCTTATAGTGTCTAACCGTTTAGGATGTTGGCGACACCTTGGCAATCTGTATTTCGCAAACTGCTGTTTTAAAAATATTTGTAGCTTTTGTGTTGAACCACATACGTAGATTTTTTAGTCAAGAAATTATTTGCCTTCCTGGTCCCCGTTTTCCTTCTACTTTTGCTTGTAGAATTAATTGCAGCAAATATCCTTCGCTATTCCTCAGCGAACTCCGACAATGCAGCTTGCATTTACTGCAATAAACTCTTTTCGCATTTATGATCTAAATAAAAAAGGTATTCATTGACAAGTGTGTAATAATAATTGTTGTCACACTGAATGTGCAGATGTAAATTCTCGACATAAACAATTTATGTGTGATTTGTGCATGTAATTTTTTATTCTTAAAACTAGAAACTTTTAATATTTTTGTAGTTTATAATATTTATCGGTTTAATAAAATAATTTACTATTTACTTATTTTGCACAAAATTCAGTCCGTCATGGGCGTATCAAGAGGTTCAACATGTGCGCATATATTATGCCCATGATGGACCCTTAACAGGATTTTAGTAAATTATGAATACACTTTTATCATCACTTTCTCTGTAAAATTTGAATAATAAGCATATTGTACAAATAAAAAGATGTTCTGAAGTCATATTTAAAGTCTGTTAAAATTATTATGAAGTTATTTTCTTAAGGAGCCCATCATAGGTACATTTCCCTTTTTGTTTTATATTTGTAATAAGAATTATAATAAATATTTACCCAAAAGCTAATAGATTTAAAAGAAACGGTTCCATTAAATAAATATTGATTTACATCTTCTAGTGGACATTTCCATGTCGTACACGTATCGCTGGGGGATATCTCTAACTCCCACGAAATGCCAAATTGGACAATTTCAGCAGCTGCAGTCACAGATTTCACTGGTGGAACATGAGCTAAAAATAGTTTTTTGTTAAATCGTGTTCTTCCACAGTTAAACACCTTAACCATTTCCTTAACTTTTTCAGGAGGAAATTTATTTTATTTAAATAAAAAAATAAAAAATGTTTACCCGAATTACATTAAGTGGTCACAAAACTAACTTTAAAATAAGTCAAAATAAAAAATGTATTAAAAATTATCCTGTATGATGTAATTACCGACCCTAACCACTACGAACCAAAAGCTAGAATACTAGATCTTTGTTTTTTATTAAATTTAGAGAATCGTTTCTATCTTTATTCAAACATAAACTAATTTGTAACGCCCCTCAAATGCCCCAAATGTTGTATATACATTTGTAATAGTCGAAAAATTGGCGCACCTCAATGATGTAGTACTTCTAGGTATAGTGGGTGATCAAATTGTTAGAACCACCCCATAAAATTTTAAATTTTACTTTTTTAATAATGGTATGTAATTGAGTTACAAAAAAATATTTGTGTGCTTAATTCTATTTTACTGTGATCTAAAACGTTATAAAGTTTACAAATTTTAAAAAAGAAACGAGTAATTACATAAAACCACTGAAAATTATGCCTTAAGCCTATTACTTGGTATTGCCATTGTAAAACAGACATAAGAACAGAAAATTCTTAATACAGAAACTAAAAAACAGCAGAATTCGGCAGAATTGTTGAAATATGGAATACCTAAACTCCGGGGAAGAATCCATTACCTGATAAAGTTGGTATGGACCAAGGAGCAAATGCCGGAGAAATGAGCAGTTGGTCTTATACAGCCAATATATAAAAAAGAAGATAAGAGGAAATTCCTGAATGACAGACCAATTACATTGCTAAATGTAATATATAAAATCCTGTTTGGTATTATCTACACTAGATTGTCAGAATACTCCGAAAATATAATTGGTGATTCTCAAAATGGAGTCAGACCAAAAAGAGCCACTACAGACAACATATTCATACTTAAAACAATACAAAAGAAGTTTTGAGCCACTAAATACTTAACTAAAACCCCGTTAAATGTTCTAATTTGAATTAATATGAATTGCTGAATGAAGTTGCTGGTTCTGAGACAAAGTGTCTACGAGGACTTGTAGCAACTGATTGAAATGACAATAATCAGGCAACATTATATACCTTAGTCCTCATATACCTTTTAAAAAGTTTAAAAATCTTAAGGTTTTTACGTGAAATCGACGATTTTTTACAGATAATAGGCTGGGGTTGATTTATTGGGCACTTGAGACAAAAAAATGTTTTATTTACTTAATCTAGATAAAAGTAGTCTTATTCTGTATAGTTCGTCATGATTTGGTTAATTTCTTTTGGGCTTAACAAAGTTATCGTTTAGATGAAGAATAGATAAAAGCTTGCAAAACAATGTCTAGAGATTTTTAAAGCTATAAAATAATTTCTTAAACCTCTTAAAGCTATAAAAGATTCCCCAAAAATCTTAATATCACTACGCATAATTTGATCATCTTTCGACGATGTTACTCTTTAATTTCGTAGGGTTATCTAAACTACTTGTTGCCGCAACTAATTTTGAAATGTATGGGATTTTATGCTAGATTTAATTTGTCCACTGTGACGTTCTCACAATGGTCCAATTGAGATTCGTCTTTCTGACAGTAATACATTCAATTTGCCGCATCGAAAATAGAAAATTTGTCAGCTTGTAGAGTTTAATCTGAAGTGATTATGGACACCACAATTTTAACAGTCCTTTTTTTTATCAAACAGGTCTGGTAAAACCACTATTTTTTTATTCGCTTTAAAACAAACAAAGACACAAATTAAACTTACATATTCGACTCAATTCAATTTCGACCAATACTTCAGAATTCCGTTCAACTCTGCAAGGTGTTTGTGTACAATCACCGAATTTTACATCAGTTACTTCTAATATTGTTCCTAAAAGTAATAATAATATGTTAAAACAATCCAATAAAATAAGAAGCATTTTATTAATAATTTAAATATAATGACATAGATGGAACCAGAAATTATACCAGAAAAATTAAGAAAGAAAAGTGCCAAATTGACGCTGACGTGAAATGTTAGGTCTAAATTAGAGAAAACAAAGTTAAACCTGTGGCAACTTATCAACAAGTCTAGAGAATTTAGGGTACATATCTAATGCAGCAATAATAGGGTTAGTTCATGTTTAAACCGTTATAATACAGAAAGCGGTGTTAGACAAGAATCGCCCGATATTCTTAATCTATGTATTGAATTTGTCATGAGAAAGTCCCCAAAGGAATACAGTGGTGAAATAACAATAACTTTAAGAAAGGTATTGTTTCGCTTATCATTAAACATACATTGTGAATTCGACAACGAAATTTTTGTACATTCCAAACTGTATTTATAAAACGAATACTGTACTTGAAGAAAACCTTTTCTCTTTAAACTCACTTCCACTAGACAGAATTAAAAATAAAACTGGTGGTGCCAATGCAATTGATTAACTGGAGATTGAAAACAAAGAAATATGGATTACAAATAAACAAAAAGCGACTAACGTTCAATATTTGCAGCATTTATGTTTCACCAGAACACACCAGACACCAGGAGAGAATAGAGAGGGTTTGTAAAGAAACAGAACTAATTACCACTATACAAACCAGAAAACTGAAATACCTAGGCCACGTGATGAGGGGACCAAATAATGAAATTTTCAGACTCATAATACAGGGAAAGATTCGAGGAAGAAGATCTGTGAAGGCAGAACTCATGGTTGAAGAATCTACGTGATTGATATCAATGCAGATCGATTGATTTGTTTAGAGCAGCAAGTTCTAAAATAAAAATAGCCATTAGCATTGCCAACCTTCGTAGGGAGGCGGCAATCTAAGAAGAAGAAGAAGACACTAAACTCTAACTGAACCCGAATTACTTATTCTTCAACAAATTTCCTCACCTCGAATTATTACGGGAGATTTTAATGGCCATAATATTACATGGGATCAAATAAAACAACACAGAGGGGAAATATGTTAGAAAACGTTTTTAACACTATGAACCTATGCCTACTCAACGACGGATCTCCAACAGGGAACAGCTTCTGTTATTTATCTCTTAGTATGCGAACCCTCATTGCTCACATAATTTTATTAGGTAGCACTAAAAGATTTATATAGTAGTGACCACTTCCCAGTCTTCAAAATATACAGTTAATCCAAATACAAATACAATACCAACTCAAAAATGGAAATTAAAAAAGGCAAATTGGATTCACTTTGAAAAAATTATATCAGAGAGAATGAATCAGACTAAATTTCAGAGTCGATTGATGACACACTCACGAGCTTTAATCAGCTTGTACTAGATGCTGCTAATATAGCCATAAGAAAATCTCAACTTTTGAAGAAGCACAAACCAGTTCCCTGGTGGAATATACAATGTGAGGCAGCTATAAAATTAAGTAAAACAATTTGGAACGTATACAAAAAATTACAAAAATATTGATCTATTAACAGAGTACAAGAAATGTAGAGTTGAAGCAAGGAGAATCATAAAAAAGGCAGAACAAGAATCCTGGTAGAAATACATCGTATCTAGCATTCTACTTATCAACAAATCGTAAGTCTATAAAAAGAAGCAACGTTCCTAACTAATTCACAGTTATCTTCTCCTTCTTCTTCTTACGGTGCCTTATCCTTAAGGACGTTGGCCATTACATTTGCCCATTTAATCTTATTTGTAGCAGCCCTGAATAGTTTTATGGAGGTCATGTTCGTCCATTGCCGTAGGTTTTTAAGCCAAGAGGTGCGTCTTCTTCCTGGTCCTCTTTTGCTATTGACTTTTTCTTCGATTATAAGTTGGAGCAGTTCGTACTTTTGATTTCTTATGATGGTACCAAAATATTGTGTTTTCCGTTCTTTTATTATAAGCATAAGCTCTGTTTCCTTATTCATCCTCCGCAAGACTTCCTCATTTGTCGTATGGCTCATGTAGGATATTCTGAGCATTTTACGGTAACACCAGAGTTCGAATGCTTGGATTCTTTTTTGTGTTACTTCTGTCACTGTCCAGGCTTCAACACCATAGAGCAAGGTGGAGAAAACATAGCACTTAGGTATTCTAGTTCTCAATGAGATGCCCAGCTGGCGGTTGCATAGAACTTTTTGCATTTTGTAAATTATTGTACGTGCCTATTCCAGGCGTATTCTTATCTCTAGTGAGTGGTCCCAAGTTTCATTAAGATTACTTCCAAGGTACGTTGTTCTTGTTACTCTTTCCAGATCTGTTCCGTCGACATTGACCTTCACCCTTCCGTTTTGGTGCTTGATGATGACCATCGTTTTTGTCTTCTTTGTATTCAATTTCATTCCAAATTCTTTACAGGCTGTCGTTACTCGGTCCAATAAGCGTTGCAGGGCTTCAGCAATATCTGCCAGTATGACAGTGTCATCAGCATATCGCAAGTTATTTATACATTGGTTGTTTATAATTATACCATCCGAGGTGCCTTCCAAAGCTTTCTCAAATATCTTCTCAGAGTAAACATTGAACAGCAAAGGTGATAGGACACATCCTGTCTTATCCCTTCTCTATATTGATTTTTCCAGATGTTTCGCTTTTTATTCTGATTTTAGCCTTTTGTTCTTGGTAGAGGTTTAAAATGATCCTTAAGTATTTATCGTCGATATTGCATGACCTTAAAATATTTATTAGTTTATCTTGCTTCACCAGGTCAAACGCTTTCTGAAAGTCTATAAAACAAGTATACATCAGAGTCGACATCTCTACATCTGTCAACTAGCACACGTATTGAAAAAAGTGCTTCTCTTCTTCCGAACGCATTCTTAAAACCAAACTGAGTTTGACCAGTGTGTTCGTCTAGTTTATTGTATACTCTATTGTGTATTACTCGTAGGAAAAGCTTCAACATATGATTCATCAGGCTAATAATCCTATGTTCTTCACATTTCTTGGAGTTTCTCTTCTTTGGTAGTGATATAAACACCGATGTTAGCCAATCATTTGGTATTATGCCTGTTTCGTATATTTTGTTAAATATATCTTCCATTACTTCGATGTGGTCGTCTAGTAATATCTTTATTATTTCAATTGGGATATTATCTTTCCCAACAGCTTTTTCGTTCGTTATCTGATTTGCCGCTTTAATAATTTCGTGCTTTATGATATAAGGTCCAGTCGATGCCTCCTGCATGTAAATGTTCGTCCTCACAGTTATAGTAAATACAAATATAATAAATGAACTAGCTGATAGCTATCAAAAATTCTCATCCAGCCAAATTAAGTAACGAACTCTTAACTTACCTTAAGTAACCACAGGAGGAGGCAGTTGCTAGTACAATTTCCTACCAATTTAACCCAATCAATACACCTCTTATAAAGGAGTTTCAAGAAGCACTTAATAGCATGAAAGATAGTTCACCAGGTTCAGACAACATACAAAATAAAATTTATTAAGAAACTTCTCATAGAAGCAAAAGAGTTTCTACTCAAAATTTTTAATATTATTTGGTCACAAAAATCATTACCAAAAATATGGAAAAATGCCACCTTTATCGAGATTATCAAAGCAAATAAAGATAAATTACACCAGATTCATATCGTCCTATCTCATTAACATGTTCCTCATGTAAACTTATGGAAAAAATAGTTAACAGAAGATTAGGTAATATGGACCTTAGAGCACAATGATCAACTTATTATCGAATAAACTGGCTTTAGACCAGGCAGATCTACAAACGACAATATTATAGGTCTATAAAACGCTATTCACGAAGTTTTAAAAAATTTTCAAAAATGTATTGCAATTTACTTTGGGAAACTAAAGCATTTCATATTGAATATTCCAAGAAAAATGGATTATTAAGGAAATATTTTAGCCTACACAAACAATTTTATAATTAAAAGACCATTTCAAGTCCGAGCGAATGGTGATATATCCCATCTTAGAGAACAACATAACGAAATCCCACAAGAATCGACTATCAGTCCTACTCTATTTTTCCTATCCATTTCAATAGAATTATTAATATTATGAATTAACGTTACTAGGATTAACATTACCCCATCATAAACAAACAAGGACCTAGAAAAAAGTTAGAAAACGAAAACATAGTGGCAGTAATTAAATCACACTGCTTGAAATTAATAGGACCCATCTTATCTATTTCGATATCATTAATTCTATTACATAGTAACATCACTATCACAAATGAATAAAGTTTTATTAATATTTACCACAATCAGTAAAGTCAATTGCACAGTTCGCCATGTGCAATAACACACTTAAAAGTAATGCATATTCCAGCTTCATTGTTTCTGTTCACTTACTCACTGTCGAATGTAAACTTATCAAAATTATAAGTGTATTGGATTTTTATGTTAGATATGCCTGATAAATTTTCAATTTGCTACTGATATGAAATCGTTATTGTATTTACGAAAATAAATATTTTTTATTGTTTTTTGTTTTGTAGCGAATTAGAAACGTAAGATCAAGATATATTTTATAACTTATAATTTTTATGTTACGTAACAGTGTAATTAATTTTTTGTGTTATAAGTATAAGTGGTAATCTCCCTCTCCCTCTTTCTCTCTGTTTCTCTCTCTCTATCTCTGACTTGTCGTTTCCCCATTACTAAGGATCGTGATTTGCTCCAATATTTGTAACAATTTTTCTCCATTGGTCTTTAACTTCAGCAGCCCTGAGAGCTTCGCAGAATGAATTTCCAGCTGAATTCTTAACCCATTAAGCGCCGTTGATGCGAAAACGCAACATTTTAAAAGGAAGTTTTTTATACAACTAAATATTTTGTTTTTAGAAAATTCTTTATATGTTTTAATTCCTAAAGGCTTGATGATATTGAAATATATTTTATAGAACAAATATAATTAATTGTTTATCTATTATAAATTAATTTCTTCAGCAGTTTTTTACATGATTCGTCATGACTATATAATCTTCTTGTAGAATTTTCACTTTGCTTATAATATAATGATTTATATGATTTTTATAAAGCATAAACTACAGATTTAACAATAACCATACAAAAAAAATTAAATAATTTTATCAAGAAAAAGTTACATGCATTCAAACTTATTGTTGCGTTTTCGCATCAACGGCGGAATGTGCTGTCTCTAGGTAATACCGCCTACGCTACGTGACAAATCGAGTGTAACCGTATTTGACTAGTTCAGTCTTCTCTAGAGCGTTTTAGTATAAGCATATACAGCAATTATTGTGTTTCTCTGTATTGTTGCGGATAAAACATATATAATGAGTTCTGGCAAAAATAAGTGGAAAGATAATTATGATCGGAATAGACCCCTAACTATTCAAGAATTGGAAGCTGCTATTGAAGAAATTCAAAATGAGACCGAAATTGATGCTGTTATAATACCACCAGATGTCGATGAACTTACTGATGAAGAGGAAATAGATGACGATTTATTGGAAGGTATTATACGGTATAATAATATAAGATACTGTTATGTAACTTTTATTTTTGTATTACTTATAGGCCATGATAAGTCTCAAGACACTGCTGGGACATTCGAATTGATGGCTGAGGACAACACAAATGAATTTGAAGATAATTATAATGAACCTTCTACAAGCCAGGCTACTTCAAAGAGGGCAATACTGTTCAATATAATCCAAACTGGAGCAAAAGGGACCCCGTATACAGTAATTTTCCGGAATCGCAGGAGCACATTCAAAAACAACGTATAAAGGACATGCTTTACGGTAAATCACCAGTTGAAGTATTTTATAATTTTTTTGACGAGGAATTATTAGACATGATTTTAAAATATACTTTAAAATATGCCAAGGATAACAATCTACATGATTTTTCAATGAACGTATCTGATTTAAAGAAATTTATTGCTATTTTGATCTTGTCAGAATATCACACGTTGCCACAAATGAAGATGTATTGGAGCAGAGATGAGGACAAGGGTGTACCATTAATTAAAAAAAGTCGCATCAGTCGAAATAAGTTTCGCAATATAAAAAAATATATACATGTACCTATGTGATAATGCTCAACTTGACAAGCAAGATAAGTTTGCTAAATTGCGCCCATTATTTGACAAAATAAACAAAAGAAATCTGCAGTTTGGTATATTTTCACAAAATTTATCAGTCGATGAGGAAATGGTTCCTTATTTTGGTAGACACTCCGCTAAAATGTTCATCAAAGGGAAGCCTGTTCGCTTCGGTTTTAAAATTTGGTGTCTTTGTTCTCAAGATGGATATTTGTTTCAGTTTAGTCCATACGCTGGAGCACAAGAACATAAAAGTGATATGCGACTGGGAGCAGATGTTGTTATAGATCTATTAAAAGTTCTTGAATTTCCTTCTCAACACAGAATATTTTTTGACAATTTTTTTTTTGTCTTTTAAACTATTTCAATATCTTACTGAAAATAATATATACGCCACAGGAACTGTGCGGGAAAACAGAATTCAAAAGTGTCCTTTAGATAGCTCAAATGATTTAAAAAAGGGGGCAGAGGTGCTTTCGATTTTAGATATGATTTAAAATCCAAAATTTGTGTAGTTAAAAGGAATGATAACTCAATCGTTATTATGATGTCAAATAATATACCAATCAATCCAATTCAGCAAGTAAAACGGTATGATAGAAAACAACGAAAAGAAGTAAGTGTAGATAGCCATTTCTAATAAAAGAATACCACAAAAATATGGGGGGTATTGATTTACACGATAACGGCATAGCCAATTATCGTATAAGAGTGAGGAAAGAAATGGTGATAAACAGTACAATCGTCAATGCATGGAAATTTTATAAATTGGCAAATGACTCTTCAATATCGCAATTAGAGTTTCGCTCTTATATTGTTATGGCGCTAATAAAATCAGAAGAAAGTAATTCATTATCATGTCATCTAAATGAATTGTTCTCCTATTTGTTACTACTAGATAAATGCAACAATAACACAAACAGTAATTTATCAATTGACTTTTAATAAATTAAATAAAAGTTTTCTTTTTTTAACTGTTTTTAAATTTAGTAATTTTTGTATACACACAGATACTGGGGTCATACAAAACAATATCATATTCAATTGTAATATGTTTAGAATTATGACCTTATTTCTTTAGGTTAGTTTAATAAATTTTATGTTGAAACATTGACAAGTTAAAGTTTCACTTCTTTATGATATTAATAAATATAAAATAATTTATATTGCCACAATACATCTAATGATAGGCCTATAATTTGTTGTACTAGTATCTAATAATAAAAACCACTGAATTGTCTTGAGAAAAAACTAATGACGATATAATAAAATTAAGAATAAAAATGTCAGAAATGTGTGTATAATAAGTAAGTGTTTGTGATTGTAAAGCAATTTTTAAAAATTTTAAATATAAGAATAAGTTTTATGTAAAAACATGACAGACTGTGTTAAGTTTTATCGACATTGTAGAAAATCATTGATGATCCAACCTCATTAAGTTTGTAAGTAGCGAATTTTTAATTAATTATACAAACTTGTAACAAACTATTTATCACATTTGTAGCTCCCTGATGAAGGACATAACCATGTTCGAAAGCTCGGAATAAAAATTTAAAAGAGTACACATATCATTTTTATTGCTGCAAACCCAATATTGAAGATCTTATATATATATATATATATATATATATATATATATATATATATATATATGTGTGTGTGTGTGTGTGTGTGAGTGTCAGAAGTGCAATGTACATTTACACTCTACATGTTTTGACAGCTTCCATAAATTGTAATATTAGGTTTTATAGTTTTTTTACAAATATTTTATTTAGTTTTACTGCTTTTGTATTTTTAATTTTGAAATAAATCTCATAATCCATAAAAGTGTATTTCATTAATTTCTTAACAGATTCCGCCATTGATGCGAAAACGCAACATTATTTTTTTAGAACACCCTGTAACCTAAAAAAATTATATCCAGTTTTGTCTTTAAATCACCATAAATAATTAACCCTTATATTATTTTTATAAAAAATTTACATATTTCATACCTTGGCGGTTAATGGGTTAATTTGGTAGGACCATCTAGTTGGTAACCGTCCTCTTGATCTTCTCCCCGGAACGTTTCCAGAAACAATTAATCTCTTCAAACTATCATCACCTCTGCAAGTCACGTCACCGAAAAATTGCATAATACGTTGTGGACACCTTTTTTTTTGTTCAAGGTGTGTAGAGCATCTTTTCCACCACATGTCAAAGGAATTAATTTATCAATTTGTTGGCGCTCGCATCCGCGAAAAGTCTAAGTCCCTGCCTCGTGTAGAAATATTAAGAATACAAGAGCATTCACCAGTCTCATCTTGATATATTGAGAGATAGATCTTTCCAAACTTTAATTAGGCGACTCATCGCATTTTTTGCTAAACCAATAAGTTTCCGAACTTCTGCTTGACAGCTACCGTTGTTAGTTATACTAGACCCTACGTAGACAAAATCTCTGTATCCTCTTCCGTTGTTAACAATTTTAATGATTTGATTCATGATCAAATTAAAGAGCATGGGGCTCAATAAATCCCCTTATCAGGGAATTCATTCCGGTGTCTACTTCTATAGGATCTGTAAGCTATTCATCTATTCTGACTTCCATTTTGTTGTTTTGGTAGAAGATTTTTTAGACAGTAATTCACAGTCCATTTATTATCGAAGATCCACGGCTTACGGCTTTTGGAAACTTTTTTTAGGGGTTTTTTTGTTAGGGACTTTAAAACGGTGTCTAACATTCAATATCAGGAGTTGATGATCGCTTCCACAGTCTGCGCCAGGAACTAGGGTCACTGGTAGACTGCAAAAACAACACATCTAAAGAAAAAAGAAAAATATTATGCATGGCTAAGTCCAGTGCTCACTTAAGGATTGGAAACATGGGTAATGACAATTAGAAATAAAGAATTACTACGGAGATTTGAAAAAACATTACTGAGTGCCTTATAAGGTGGGGTTAACGTACAGGATTTGTGAAGATAGCGGTATAATTTCTAACTCTAAAGACTTTTTGGTGATGCAGATATCGTAAATATCATCAAAATAAACCGCCTAATATGGGTAAGCCACGTTATGCGGATGGATGAAAGTGATCTTGCTAAAATAACCATGCTAAATTGGCTAGTCGGATGAAGAAGAGGGCGACCTAAACTAAAATATCTAGACGATGTGTAGGACCATTAAGGGGAAATTTCAGTAAGGGGGTGGAGAAGACAGACACTCGATAATGACGAATGATTGAAAAATGTTTTGAGGCATGCCAGGATTCATGAAGAGCTGCAGCGTCAACTGATGATGATAATGAACCAGTAAATGCAGGTAAAATGGAAATGAAATATGGTTGAGGTAGAAACGTTATTCCCAGTAACGCATAAACTAAAAATAACTGAATTATAAATCTATATTCTAAGAACATAGTATGTATACTTAAAAAAACATTTATCTGTAATTTGCTTTGATCATTGTAGCGCCTTTAAAGCTACTGTATTTTTTGATTTATCTCTTTAGATACTATTTATAATATTATATAGTGGTATTAAATATTATCTTAAATAATCCTAGTATAAAAGGATTAAATTTTATTGCTAAAGGTGTTATTGGGATATAATTGGCGGCTACTGTAATCTTCCAAAAATATCAATTACACTTACGTATCTATATATATTTTAGTAATCACAACAATAATTATAATATTTTAAATTTTATTGAACTGAAGTACAAAATGTATTCTTAAAGAAATTGTAAAAACCAACAATGTTTTGTTTATATTAGTGACGGGCACAATCGAATTCTTTCAATAATAGAGAATTCCTAACAATCTAGAACTTTCTCGAGAACCGAGAACCGGTAGGGGAGAGTGTTCCACAATCAGACACAAAATAGATTTTGCTAAGTATTGACCTTGTTTATTGAACCAACCAAAATATGATTATCACTAAAATAAATTAAGGCTAAACATAAGTTTTTATGGTAGAACAAACATCATAAACCAAAAACTAATTTAAAAAAAGTTTGTTTAACAAAGGAAGGACAGTTGTCTGATAGTGAAACACACATGTTCCACATCCAGACACTGCATGTTCCACAATAAGACAAAAGGTAATAATGTTTTAACGAACTTCTAAAGCTGAAAAATTTACTTCAAACTTCAAATAAGATTGTTGCCGCTTTGTTGTTCCCACATGTGCTGGTTTTGGTAACACCATCTTAATGTTTTCCAAACATACCAATGAGACGTCTTCTATTTCGGGGTAAATGAAGCTGTTATTATACTTAACGGACTTTCTCAAAAATTTTACTTCGCATTCCTTATTCTTTTTACAGAACACTTCAGTTATGTAATAATTTTTTTTCTTTTTGTCCATAAATTCTATTAAAATAAAATCGCCAACTTCTGGCTCTTTATTAAGCTTATCTAGAAGTGGTGGTGGATCGATTTCTCCTACAAAATCAATATCGTCATCGGAACTTTCGGTTACAAGCATCGCCGCGTCTTCATTTTCTTCGTCTGTTGAGTCTTCATCCATTACTTTTCTTTTCACGACCTTATTCTTCTTAACACTTTTTTTTCTTTCTCGCTCCATTTGTTTAGCTTCTAGGGCGATCTTTTCTGGAGTGTCCGTGGCGATAATAATTTTAGCTTTTTCTCTCTTCTTTCTCTGATTTTTTCGTTCTTCAGCTTTTGGGTATCCTTTAAATTGTTGTGGACTTACGAAAGTTTCTTTGTGATTTTGTGTAGGTGTTGTGTTTAAACTAACTAATACTGAAACTAAGGAGTCTGACATTATATTTTATTCAATGCATCTTAATGTTGATGGTTGATTTGGATCCATAAGTCGTTGAGCTTCTTCATTGTTTTGATTCCCATTCCTATCAGTTACGCTGCTAATTGCAAAGTCGTCATCTGTAAATATGAATTTATCGAAGGGATAAATCCCAGTTTTTCGAAATCCGGATTTGATATTACCGGGCAACATCGATTTTTCAAATGCATAAGCAACACAGCCAGCGATATCAAAAATAGAAACAGGTATCCCAGGGTGCTCTAGAAGCCATGTTTGTAAGACAGTATTGTAGAATGATTTAAGCGAAAAAAACACCGAGACATCTAATGGTTGCAGCTTGTTGGAAGTATGTGGCGGTAAGGTCAAAATGATCACTCCATTTTCCTTGGCTAGATTTATTCCTTCTATCGTTAGATGACTCTCGTGATTGTCAAAAATTACGATAGAAGGGATTTCTTTTGTGCTGGACCTATGTTTAATGAAGTGCCTTACAACGCTTGAAAACAATTCACGAGTCATCCATCCAGAATCGGAAACCAATCCCAAAGTACCATGCAGTGCTCCATAAGTCATTCGAGGATTAAACTTTTTTCGTGGAAAATTCATGACTGGTGGTATTGTATTCCCGGATGCTAATATAACACAACAAGTGGTGACCAGTAAACCTCGTTCGGCGCTCGTACAGGAAGAAACCTGCTTGATCCCTCTCTGAGCAATAATCTTTTGCGGTTTTTGGACGGTTGTGGTGGCAGTTTCATCTAAATTATAAATTCTTGTACCGCTGCAAAAATTTCCATGGTTCTTAAACACTTTTTCCAAATTTTTGAAAAAAGTCCAACATTGTGTTTGTTAAATGATGTCGCTCTGGAGAGGCTACATCCTTCCGGCTGGCAAAGACTTAATTTTGCATGTCTGGACATAAATCCAAGGAACCATTCGCGTCCAGCTTCCTTGTTTGTTTGCCAATTTTCCGGAATTTTACAAGTATTAATAGTTGCCATTTCATAAGCCAGTTTTTTGATATTAATGACCGTTTGTCCGTAACACATTTTTGAGCAAGTTAATACGTAATCGGCTAGGGCTTTTTCTTGATTTTCAGAGAAAACTTTTCTACAAGCATAATTTGGAGCCATTTTAATCTCTTTGGTGGGATTCTCTTTTTGCCTTTTTACATTTTCATAAACCATTTGAAATTTTAAATTGTATCTTTCAGCTGCTTGTCTTAAAGATATCTTCTCTTCGGTGACTACTCTAACAGCAGCTCTCATGGATTGTTCATCAAATTGCCCTTTATCGCTGACGTCCTCGAGCCATTTTTCCTGAAATATAAATGAAATTTTTACAAAAACAATTACATTTTCAACAACACTCCAAACAAGCGTTGTGTTCCACAATCAGAAAGTGTCTGATTGTGGAACAAACATGCTGTCTGAAGGTGGAACACAACCTACAATACAAAATTAAATTTAACTGTGACCTTCATACATAACCTACAAAAGTAAACTTGCTTATAAAATGCCGACAAAATAGCCCAAAATCTGATGTAAAGGTTGTTTTTGTAATACTAGTTTTAGAAGAAAAATTAAAGCATATAATATCATATCAACGATAGAAAAAACTTACCTTGAACAACGATTTTTTATTAAAAAATGCACAAAACCAAGAGAACAGCGTTCAAACTTTGTTTACCACATTGGCGTGTATAACCTCACTATCCGAATGAAAAACGTCAAACTTACTGCGGGAATTTCAAAATTCCATGCTTGTTCTGATTGTGGAACATGTCTAATTGTGGAACACTCTCCCCTATTCGTCTTAATGTCGATTTAAAATAAATATTTTTTTAAAATTCTTGACTAGGTTGTTGTTTATATGAGCTCTTGTATTGACTTTAAAAAAAGTATTTGAATCTGAAGTAGGCAAGCATCAATACATGTAACTCATTGCACAATAATTAAATGAAATATTGATAAGTACCTTCAGTGATAAGTACCTTATTGATAATTATAGATTTGTATCTTCCACCCGACGAAATCCATGTAGATTTCTCATTTAAATTTAAGATTTGAAATGGTAAAAATTATTTTATTAAGCTGACATCAACGTGTGTAAACATATTGAAAATGTATATCCATGAATATGTTGAAATTTTGTTAAATCGGGTTATTAGACAAAATCTCTAAATAGGTTAAAAAAAAACTTATAACAACATTCTAAATGCATATCTCTTTAAATTTCCTTAAAAATACTGGATATAGTCTAGACTTTTTTAAGATAAAAATAATTTGCGGTAAATTACTTAAAAACATTACCTTATTAATGATAACTAATTGAAACATCATGAATTAACTGTTCATAATTTATCAAAAATATAGAAGATAATATACTCTGAACACTACACTATGCAGATGACCAAATTGCAATTGCACAGGATAAGAAATATCTTAAATATATGGCAACGGAAGAAATATAGAAAATAATATGTGGAGACAAATATCGAAAAAAAAGCGTTAAGAATGAAAGGAACGGAGTAACAGGAAACAATTGCAAGCTGCAATGAATACGTTTACCTGGGAATAAAACTAACAAGTAGTTACATGAAGAAAATAGTTAAGAGGGGACAGATGATAGGAAGCTTAAATTCGATACAGCGGCATAAGAATATAGGAACATAACATAAAAAACTAATTTACAACACAGTTTTAAAACCTATTAACCTATGCAGCTAAAATGGCAATTAACCAAGAAGTACAACGCTGGTACTAGCCACTGAGATTGATTTTTGGAGGAGGTCAGCCAGAAGACCTAGACTAGAACACGTAAGGAACGATGACATAGAAATTTGAGAGGTAAAGAATGCCACAATATAACAAGACGAATAACGCTATAAAACTGGGTTTAATGTGTCGGTGAAAAATCTTTACATTCGAAATTCAAGAAAAATTGCATGCGTTCTGTCTACGCTTTTGTCTGTCTGTCGTTAGGATCGTTTGCTGACGGCTTAGTTTCTTTAGTTTGTTCTGCACTTCTGTACTATACCACCATTCATCTGGGATTTGTCTCTCTCTTCAATCCTGACCCCCCAGGGGGAGTGTAGTGGTCGACGTGATGTCGTGTATTGTCCGTCTCCGGAGATCTCTGTCTCTGGTCATTTCTTTTAATTCATGCATAGGTCTTTGGCATATTCCTGTAATTTGATCTATCCATCTTGTTGGGGATCTTTCTCGTGATCTTCGGCTTTCTACCTTTCCTTGTATTATGAGTCTGTCTATGTTGAATTATTTGTTCTACGGTCGGTCCAAGGAATTCGTAACATTCGTCTCCAATAGAACATTTCAGTGGCGTCTAACTTTCTTCTCTCTGATTGTCTCATAGTCCAAGATTCACATCCGTAGGTCAGTATTGGGAATATTAAGCAGTTGATCAACCTCATCTTTATCGCTCTTGAAATTTGACATTCCTTCCATATTTTGGTCATTTTTGCTGTGGCAACTTTTGCTAGATCACATCTACGTTTAATCTCTTTGTCACATGTCTTTGTCTGGGATTTGTCACATGGTCATAATTCTGTTAAACAAACCCGATAGCGAACATGTTTCGGTTTCTGCAAAAGCTGTCCACATTACTCCAGAAATATTATCTGGTTTAACTGATTTTCCCTGATTTTCCTTTTTTTTCTTATTTAATTTTAATTTCTTAACATTCTCCATTTAATAAAATGTTAAAGTACTTTTTTCATCTGTCTGACTTGTCAAGTATTATACACTCAGGTGCAAAAAAATCGATCCTTGGGTATTATTTGCTAAAAAAAGAAAACGTTTGAAGATATTAGTTTTAAATCAGGTATATATGTAAAAGTATATATGTTAGTTTAAAATAATTTTTACAGATCATTTATTTATAGAGACATACTCCAAAACTCAAAAATACAAAAGTAATCAAAACTTAAGAGTAACTCTGAAATTAAGAAAAACATTGATAATAAATCAATATCCAGTGTTTCCCCCTCGGGCCCTTATAACAGCCTGTACCCGTCTAGGCATTGAAGTAATTAACCTCTGGATATCAAATTAATCCAATTGGTCCCATATTTCTTGAAGAGATGCTGTAAGTTCAGCCAAGTTGTTTGGACGGGGTACTCGTGATCGAAGACGTCTTCCCATCATATCCCATAGATATTCTGTGGGATTGAGATCGGGACTGCAAGCTGGCCAGTTCATACGGTGAGGACGCGCATTGTCGTCCAGAAAAATAAAATTAGGTCCAATGAAAGGAGCAAAAGGTACCATATGCTGATCTTAAATACTTGTTATGTATCTTGCAGCAGTCATAGAACCTCTATCTACAATAACTAAATCAGTATGGCTTCTGATACCAGCCCAAACCGTAACGAAACCCCCCGATAACTTATTCTTTCCGCAATATTACATTGAAAATATCGCTCTCCGTGTCTTCTCCAAATCCTTTCTCGGCCGTCTGGTAACCTTAGACAAAATCTGGACTCATCTGAGAACAATACATTGCTCCAATCTGCATCACTCCAGTTTTCATGTTCTCTTGCAAAAGCAAGGCGAGCTCTGCGATATACTATGGATAGTATTGGCGATAGGGTAATAAATTACCTTCTACAAGTCGTCGACGAACTGTCCATCTGCTTAAATTCACATTTCTTACTTCGCTCAGACAATTTGCCAGTTCAACTGAAGTTAGATGCCGATTTCTCAAACATAATGAGACCAGAAATCGATCATCTCTTTCAAATGTTACCCTTCTACGACCTGGTCCTGGTCTTCTTGTGAAGTTACCGGTGTCGCTAAAATGCCGAACTGCTCTTTGAACCGAAGATCGACTACCACCCAACATTTCAGCTGCATAATATTGACTACGACCATCTTGAACTAAAGTCACCGCCCTTGCAGCATCTGTCGGAGTTAGATACATTTAAGAAGGATAATTAAATAAAAATATAACACGTTTTGAAAATAAAATCACTACACTAGTATGGTTGTTGAATTGAAAGCAATAAATTAATATCTACTTGCTTCAGACCCTTTTTGACAAAAACTTGAAATACCAATTTGTTTTAGGAAACATAAAAAACAATATTAAAATATTATTTTATTTCTTGTATACGAGGGTACACCTTAATTTGCATACGTAATTTAATGTTTCTAAAATTATATAACTTCAAATAAATAAGACATGAGGAATGGATCGATTTTTTGCACCTTAGTGTATTATTTTCATTTATTTGGCTACCGTTCTGAATATAACCATATGATTGCATTAATAGTACCTTGTTTACCGGGTAGGAAAAGCTTAACATTCCTGGACGACTGTGAAGATTGCTAAGTCGAGGCGCAAGCCGAGACTTAGCAACACAGAGTCCAGAAATGTGGCTTTTCCTACGAGGTAAACATACTATTTTTCCGCAAATCGTTTAAAATTCGACAGATATTGATTGATTAAAAAAAACGCGATAATTTTATTCCCAAATAAATGGTGCTTTGAAATTCCTAATAAAATTACTTGGGTTACTATGGAAACGTATTGAGGTTGAATTGTCAAACTTGACGCTTATAAATTTATTTGCTGGTGTTCTCGAAAGTAAAATGATAAGTGATGATGAAATTTCCATTCCTGGGACTCCTCCAGAGCTGGTTGAGGCAGTGAATACTGCTTCATTAGAATTATTGCCAAAGAAATCAAGAGAAAAGTACGAAAATGCATACAGACGTTTTATGGATTATCGCATGAGTAAAAATATGAGTTCTTTCTCAGAAAATGTTGTAATGGCATACTTCCTAGACCTTTGTTTAAAGATGAAATTTTCAACATTATGGGCCAATTATTCAATGCTGAAGTCAACCCTTGCACTTAAACACAATGTAGATAGATCTACATACTCAAAACTTCGTTCTTTATTAAAACGGCAAGCTCAAGGTTATAGGGCAAAGAAATCTAAGATTTTAACGAAAGAAGAAATTGAAAAATTTATCCAGGAAGCTCCAGATAAAGAAAATTTAATGATTAAGGTAATTTACAAGGTTTTAATTTCTATTTAGATTATAGCTTTATTTATTTTTTAGGTGGCTGTAATATTTGGTATTTCTGGGGCCTGTAGAATGGATGAGTTAGTCCGAATGACTGTACACAATATAGAAGACTTAGAATCTAAGCTTTTAATCAGCATACCTGATTCGAAAACCAACAAACCAAGATCATTTGTAATTAATCAGATCTACTTGAATGTTTATCGAAAGTATGTTTCGTTAAGACCAGAAAATATGAACAGTGACCGATTTTTCTTTAAATATCAAAGCGGAAAGGGTTGTAGACAAGTGGTAGGAATTCATTAATTTAGAAAAATGCCCAAAATAATTGCTACTTATTTGAACTTGGTAAATCCGACAGAATATACTGGTCACTGCTTTCGTCGGTCTTCTGCAACAATATTGGTTGACTCTGGTGCCGACATAACTAGTTTAAAGAGGCATGGCGGATGGAAGTCATCAAACGTTGCTGAAGGATATATCGAAGAATCGCTTAACAATAAGGTTGAGGTGGCAAATAAAATTTTCACAGTACAAAATATTCAACAAAATGACACTTCCACCCTGCATGTTGTCCAAAATGTTTCTCATAGTTCTAAGAGTGTTCCTCCAATGTTCAATAATTGTACTAACTGTCACATTACTGTAAATATAACAAATTGATCTTAAAAATGTATTCAGCAATGACTTGATGTTTTCAAAATATAAATTAATTCCTTATAAGCAATGTGTTTTCTATCATTTATGTAGAACACTAACAACTGTACGGAAATATCATTTACTTACTGTAAGGAAATGACATTTCCTTGAAGTCCTGACTTTTTCTTCAAGAAATTTTGACAGCAATGTCAAAATTTCCTGGCGATTTGCGGAAAAATATATTTTTTTTAAATTGGGATTTTTTTGTAACATGTATAATTTAAAGCTTATAAAACGCGTATTTTAGATTCGTCCAGTTTTACTTTTTTTTTAATTATATTAATATCTTCTTTTTAGGTATTCATGCGATCAAGGAGTTGGATTGGTTTATTGTTATCGTTTGTAAATTATAAAAATACTAGTGCGTCATTAACCACTTTTATTTCAACTAAATATCTAATAGATTGACTTAAAATAGACTGAAATTTGATTTCTATCGAAATCTAGTCCTCGTTCACCTTGTATCTCGATCATTAACAAGAATCACTTTAGATAATTGCACATAATCTGGCAGCTGGGTACGTTTGGAGGGTGAGATGGATGAAGTGGAAGGAAGTGAGTGGAGTGTTGTATCACAGAAAGCTTCCAATGACACTGGACAGTGAAAATATAATAATAATCACATAACTAAAACACAAAACACTTTAATAAAAAATTTATTGTTTAACGTACATTATCAAAATATCACTAGTTAGTTATGCGAACTAAAAATTCGAAACACATAATATTCCTTGAAGTTTTTGGCTCATAGAGTTCCCAATGGGCATTGGTTTTAATCTAAAAAATAAAAAAAGTTTTATAATGGTTTATCAAATAAATCAATAATTTTGTATAAAAATATAATTGCTTAAATAATAAATATCTAAATACGTCACGAAAGAAGTAACTTTATTAAAGGTTATTTTTCGACTGCTAATATACCTAAGTTGTTGTGTAGCATATCGTCATTATTGTACCTTTGTAGGAAATGAAAAAACTTGGTTTAAACAAGTCAGTATTGATTTTGCTATATAGGTATGAACTTAAATAAATTGTCTCTATTTGACAAAGAACAGTTATAGTATATTAATAACTATAAGTACTTTAAGCATAGTACTAGAAAAGGGTTCTTACTAACAAATCGAATGCAGATTTTAACTAGTTCTAACCAACCCCCAATTACACTTCAACGACAATATCAAGTACTCCTCAGCAGATTACGACTTCGTCATACCAAACTTACTTATGCGAATATCATCACAAACAATCTTTAACCACCCTAGAATTTAACTAAGATGCCTTTTTCTTCTTCTTAAAGTGCCTATCCGTTACGAATGTTGGAGATCATCACAGCAATCTTTGTCTTATCTGCAGCAGCGGGAAAAAGCTGCACAGATGTTGTACTGAACCAGATTCTGAGGTTTTTTAACCAAGATGTTCATCGTCTTCCTGGACCTCGTTTTCCAAATATTATTCCTTACAGGATGGCTTGAAGGAGAGCATATCTGGATATGTTTCGCATAATATGTCGGAAGAATTATAACTTTCGAGATTTGATGGTGTTACTAAGATGTCCTAGTAGAATAATTATTAACATATCTTCTTAAGGTGTCTTTTCCGCTGCCAACGTTGGCTATTAACGTGAAAATTCTGATCTTGCTTATGACACTTCTGAATCTTCTTCTTAGGTTGCCTGTACGTTCCGAACCTTGGCGATCATTCTGGCTATGATGACTTTGTTGGTTGCTATACGGAATATCTGTGTTGGGATCTTTCTATACCATGCTCTCAGGTTAGCAAGCCGGTATATTCTTCTTCGTTCTGGAGCCCTTGTTCCTTTGATTTTACCTTGCAAAAGGCATTGAAGTAGCTCATATTTGCCAAATCCGGGGTTGTGTTCATCCTCCATGGTACCATGGTCCATGGTATCTTCAGGATTCTTCTGTATAACCATAGCTCAAGATCCTGATGTTTTGATAGTTTCTGCCTTCAATGTCCACGTTTCTACTTCGCACAGAAGCACCGAGTACACGTAACATTTAAGGAGCCTTATTTTTGTTTTTAGGGTGAGGTCATGGATCTTAAACATAGAGCTCATAGTCAAGAATGCACTTTTTGCCTTTCCAATGCGACATTGAATCTCTTGGCTAATATCTTACGACTCATTGATTATAGTTTCCAAGTAGTTACACTGTGAGACGTATTCAATTCTCATTTGGTTCACATACAGATTTGCTCCAGTTATGTTTTTCTTGTTGAAGATGATTCGCTTGGTTTTGCTGGTGTTTATATCCAGTCCATATGTTCTACTTGTTTCCGTTATTTTGTTCATTAAGTTTTGCAGCTCTTCTATGGTATTGGAAAACACTATTATATCATTTATATACCGCAGGTTATTAAGGTTGACTCTATTTATTGAAATGCTCTCACCAATCTTTTAGAGCCTCTTCAAAATAGGACTTTTCCTACCTAGTCCTGATCTACTGTCTATTTTTCCATTAATAATCAATTATGTAAACGGTACTTATAGTTTTTTAATATGTGGCTTAGATATTCAAGTTTTCTTCATTTAATTGTGCCTCAATTTTTGTGTGGAATTGGCCAAGAAAGGGGAAATCTTGATGCTGGTAGCTTGTTCGGTCCAGGATATACATATTTAGAATACTTCTATAACTTTCATGGGAGTCTCTAACAGCATCCAGGCCTCCGCTCTATATAGTAAGGTATAGAAAATGTAACCAGTCGTACTTTAAAAAAGAGACAATTTCTTGGATTAAGGAGTTCAAAATAAATGTAGATAGTTACGTTTCGATTCGATTCAAGTTTCTCATCATTCTCCAACACGTGTTTAAAATTTTATCCGGCAACACTTTGCAAGAGAACTGAATTTAACGTACCATCCAGGTTACCGTTATATCTAATTTCGAGTTTGCAGACAATGTGTTAGCTGAAGTATGGAGTTAAATGCAAATTAATAGCTATAATATTACTGCACAATATCTTATGAATACACTCTTCATATTATCACTTCTAGAGTTTTTTCACAAGGCAAACGTTTTCACATTGCCACATGACCCTCTGTGCTTTCTCTTCTTTATCTATTAACTGATAACTTTGTAAGGTTTTCATTCCATAGGTCATAACTGGTAGTGTTAAACTGTTCTATACCCTTTTCTTTAAATTTATTGGTATTTTTTCGTTTTTCAAACGGTTTTTAAAAATGTAAAACCACCAAATAGTATATAAATTAAAAATATATAGTATATAATGTAATGTTTATTTAATAAAAATTCTTATTGAAAAGGACAAATAGTAGAAATGTTTAAGCAATAATTAAGCGATTTCTTTATAACAGATCGACAAACCCAGGAACTAAAAAAGTTTCTATTTTAAAAATTCACGGTCAAGAAATAACAAACATTAACATAAAATGCTTACCCTTGGATAAATTCTTAAAACTTCAAAACCGTTTAAGTAATAGTAGTCTTTTCCTGCTTTAACTTCGCAATCTTTTACTAGCGTAGTCTTATCTTCCTCGTATAAATTTTTACAAGCAGACTGGCCATCAACTCCTGGGAAAGGTAGAGCAGTACCCAATATTTCAGCAGTTACTCTTGTATGGAGATTCTTGTAATCTTTATCTAAAAAATGGTTTATTTGGATAAGTCAGCAACTTAAACTTCTTAGTTGGTAAGGTTTTATTATGCAATTTGTTTAAGTTTTGCAATGGATTGTATATTTTATTATCTTTTATTTTGTTATATTTATGTAATTTCATGTTTTATTGATTATGGAAAAGCATTTGACTGCGTTAACAATCAAAAAATGATCGAAACTCTAAGAACAACTGGAATTGACGAAAAAGACTTGCGAATTATATCAGAACTATATTGGCACCAAACGGCAACAATTGAAATAGAGCACGCAACATTAGAAGATATACAAATTCGAGGAGGAGTGTGACAAGGTTGCGTCGAATCACCGTTATTATTTAATCTGTATTCGGAATGTATATTCATTATCATTATCATCATCATCATCATCATCATCATCATCATCATCATCACTGGCTCGACAACCCTTTTTGGGTCTTGGCCTTCAAGGATTCTTCTCCATTCTGACCTGTTTCGTGCTTTTTTTCCAGTTTTTAATTTTTAATGTTGTTATATCATTTTCTATTTGTTCTACGTATCTCAGCTTCGGTCTTCCTCTTGTTCTTTTTCCTACTGGCACTTGTTTGAATATTTTGTTTGGTTTTTCGCCTTCTTCCATTCTTTCCACATGTCCAATCCAACGTAGCCTTCCTATTTTAATGAATGTTATGATATCCGGATCCTGGTATATGTTGTATAGTTCAAAGTTATACCTTCTCCGCCAAATCCCGTTTTCTTTTGTGCCCTTATATATGTGTCACAAGATTTTTCTTTCAAATGTGGCTAATAACGTTTCCTCCCTTTTAGAGAGTGTCCAGGTTTCTGAATCGTATGTGAGTACCGGTCTTATTAAGATTTTGTATATTTGGCATTTTGTTTTTCTGGAGACGTTATCTGATCTTAGTTGCCTAATTAAGCCATGGTAACATTTATTGGCAATAAATATTCTCCTCTTCACCTCCTCTGCAACGTTGTTATCAGACGTAACTAGGGATCCTAAGTATGTAAAGTTTTTTACCGCCTCAATGTTGTATTCTCCTATTGTTAAATTTGGCAGCTGCCTTATTTGTGCGTTTTTATTTGCAGGCATATATTTTGTTTTTGTCTGATTGATTTTAAGACCACTATTTTTTGCAGCTCGTTCTATTTGAGTGAATGTCTCTATCATTTCTCTTCTTGATCTTGCGATTATATCATCATCTGCAAATGCTAGTACTTGCACGCTTTTATGAATTATTGTTCCTCGGGTATTAACTGTTGTGTCTCTTATTATTTTTTCAAGTATGATGTTGAATAATATGCATGATAGAGCGTCTCCCTTGCGTAGTCCCTTCTTCACATCTATTGTTTCCGTTAATTCGTTTTGTATCCGGATTTTACTTTCTACTTTTAGTGTTTCTTTTATTAATTCTATTAGCTGTGTTGGTATATTAAATTCTTTCATTGCTTTTGTTAGGAATTCTCGGTTTATATTGTCATATGCGCTTTCGAAGTCTATGAAGAGATGATGTGTGTCGATGTTATATTCACTTGTTTTTTCAAGGATCTGTCGCAGAACAAATATCTGGTCTATTGTTGACTTCTGTCTACAGAAGCCACATTGGTATTTGCCAACTATTTTTTTGAGCGTATGGTCTAAGTCTTACATACATTACGATGGACATTATTTTGTATGCCGCATTCAACAGCGTGATTCCACGGTAGTTTTCACATTCTAACTGGTTTCCTTTTTTCTGGTACTCCAAATGAAGTAAATAAACAAACAGAAATCGAATTCACTACGAATATAGGCCATGATGAACGGCATTTGGAGTGCAATTTTTAGACTCCCTTGCCGATTCATTCATCAAGCTGTGTGCTTCGCAAGTTTTAGGGAGCGCGGCGGCTTATATTTGAATTCGATTTCGCCAGGTAGAAATCGTATGATTTCTCTTTTTATAAAAACATTTTTTACAAGATCAGACCTTAGCCTAGAGCTTAGAAATTGAATGATGAGATGTTATGTTTTCTCTGTTTTGCTGTATGGCTGTGAAAGTTGAACAATGAACACTGAAACAGAAAAAAGAATAGATGCCTTTGAAATGTAGATATACAGATGAATGCTGAGAATTCCATGGATATAAAAAATTACCAATGGGGATTAACTTCGGTGCATAAGTAAACAAAAAAAGAAAGTTAATTACTATTAAACTGGAAATAAGCCACAATTAAAGATAAAAATACGTTTATTGACGTTTCAATTTCCACTTCGGAAATCGTTCTCAAAATACAAACAGTAAATTAAACAAATTTTGTTTTTTGTTACATGGTGAAAAATTCTTCTAATAATTTAATTTTATCTGACTCATTTATATTAACAATTCAGACATACATTATGCATTTTAAAGTAGACGACTTTAAAATGATATTGTGAATATTGTTGAGTTGCGCTCCTAGGACGACTTTACTTATAAGATCATTTGATTACATGAAATCAACTTTACCTTGAGAATATCCGTCAGAAGAAAATCATAGCATGTAATTCGTCTTTAAAAAGACAAACAGATCACATGATAACAGTAAAATTCTCCTGTTAGTGATTCCATAGTAAATTATGAGGGAAAAACCAGAAAAAAAACCTCATAATACTATCCCGACATGGTAAGTATTTGTTCGTGCATTTAGTTTACCTTCAATAAACACCAAAATTCTGATTTTATATGTTTCGTTATTTAAAAAATATAAATGATGTATCCTCTATATGTTACTGACTTACTAATACTGGTATTTTCTTATTAATAACTTCCTCTTTCGAATTTGGGACACAATTGGCCTCATTTAGTATAATTAGAGCCGCTTCTTTGATTTTTCTTTTTTTACCATCCGTTTCTTTTAGGACTACATTTGAATTATTCCATTGAACCCTATGTTCATTATCCCATGCGTGTTTACATATTTGAGATCTATCAAATTCTCTATTTTTAATTGATGTTCACATATTCTAACATTTAATGGCCTTGATGTTTCACCTAAATAAAACTGATCGCATTCACAAGGTCAGGTATTTTATAAATGCAATTCTTTGTCCTTTCTTGTTCATTGTTAGGTTTGGTTTTAGACAAAATAGATCTCAACGTGTTTGTTGTTTTGAATGTTATTGAAATGTTGAATTTATTTTCTATCCTTTTAAGTTTTTCTGATAGTCCTTTTATGTACGGTATTGTTATTTTCCTCATATTATTGCTTGTGTATGCTGTAGGATCTCGTTCTAAGTTGTTCTGTTCTATTCGATCGATTGTTGAAAATTCCTTATTTATAAACGATAAAGGATAATCATTTTTTAATAAAACAGATGTTAACAAATGTTTCTCCTCCAAGAACGAATTTTCGTTAGAACAAGTAATTTTGGCTCTATCGTATAAGGATTTAATTATTCCCTATTAACATTAACATTATGTACTGATAATACATATTTTCAACTAAATAATGAATTCTATAAACAAAATTTTGGTATAGCAATGGGCTCTAGTTTATTTCCATTCTTAGCTGATATATTTATGGAAGATTTTGAAACAAATATCATCTCCTCCTCTCAGTTCTTATTCATTCTTCTGAGAACCTCTTCATTTATGACTCGGTCAGTCCACGAGATCTTAAGTATTATCCGATATAGCCACATCGCAAATGCTTCCACTTTTGGAACAGTTTGCTTCCAAACACCATAAAAAAAACGTAGCATGGCAGCATTGTCACTTTTGTACCAAGAAAGACGTTGTGACTCTTGAAGAAGGCCCCATCTGATTGAAGGTCTAATTGATTAGTGAGAGGTCTTATTGCTCGGAAATTAACATGATTGGAACGAAAAATTATTGCTGAATCCAGAAAAATATAATGCCACATAAAAATAATTTGGTGACTACTGTCAGAACCAAACTGAAAATGCAAGCTCTTACTAATATTTTTCTAACACCCAGTATATTGTTATCTATTGTATGTGTGCATGAACGGACGTCAATTTTTACTTCCTTATCCAACCAATTTACGTTTTAATTTTATACTCAAGTATTATACTTCATTCATCTAACGACACGATTATTCTTTTCAGTAATCATCTTAATTTTTTGTTGCCAACTACATAAGCTTAGCACAATTAGACCATTTTACGACTAGTTCAAAAGGAATATGTACGTTGATTCTGCTGTTTACATTTACGTAACTAATTTTGATGGAAACCAGCGACCTTGGTTTTTTACAACAAAATTGGATGTCTAATTTTTTACAGTAATGTATAAATAATGGTTCTTAGAATTACTTTTTTCATCTTCGACAGGGAATTAATATGTTAATTAATATTATATAATATTATATAAAACGTTAATTGGAATATTTTTAATTTAATTTTAAGATAGATCAACAATAAAACAAGGACAATCTTATTTGAATTATAAACAAATGAGTGAATAATAAAAAAATATGTAAAATAAACCTGGCCATGGCCAATTTGTACTATGGTCGAATAAATTGAAACGTAGTTGAGTTTTAATTATAATAAAGATCCACAATGTTATTGCTTTAAACTAATTTTTAAATTATTGTTTTAAAAATTAACGTACAATTCTTCTTCTTATTGGGATATATAATTTCGAAGATAGGCGATCCAAATGGCCATTGTAGCTTATGAAACTGCTGCACGAAAGATATCTGCAGATGAATGGTCAAGCCATCTCCTGAGCAACACATTCTGTCGTCTTCCTACTGATATTTTGCATTGTACTTTACCTTCCAATATGATTTAAAGTAATTCACATCTTTCACCTCTAAACACATGACCCAAGTACTTTATTTTCTGCTCTTTGATCATACATAATAATTCTTTTTGTTTACTCATGCACATAAGTACCTCATCGTTAGTAACTTTTGAACCCATGCAATTTTCAACATCCATCTGTATATATACATCTCAAAGGCATCTATTATTTTTTCTATTTCAGAGTCCAATAAAAGTGCCAATAAACATTTTAGTTAAATTTATTTCAGCATTTTTTATTTAAAATATTTTTTTCTACTACGCACTTTTGATAAATCGTTTTTCCCCTAAGTGACAAAGGTGGTTTTAGAGAGAAGCCTAAGAGTAGGAATAGGTAACTTTTTCCATATTTTCCAGCGTTTTAAGATTAACATTCTCAGTAAATTCAGCTTGTTCGTAGCATTGTTAGAGGTTCAGTGGCATCTCTAGCATTTGGTAATGTGGGGATCTTCCTCGTGATCTTCGGCCTTCTACCTTTCCTTGTATTATGAGTCTTTCCATGTTTTCTGTGTTTGCTCTCATAACATGCCCAAAATATTTTAATTGTTGGAGATGGACTTTACTAGAGAGTCGTTGGCTAACTTTTAGCTCTCTTAAAATTGAATTATTTGTTCTACGGTTGGTCCAAGGAATTCGTAACATTCGTCTCAAACAGAACATTTCAGTGGCGTCTATCTTTCTTCTCTCCGATTGTCTCAGAGTCCAAGATTCACATCCGTAAGCCAGTATTGGGAATATTAAGCAGTTGATCAACTTCATCTTTATCGCTCTTGAAATTTGACAGTCCTTTCATATTTTGGTCATTTTTGCTGTGGCAACTTTTGCTAGATCACATCTACGTTTAATCTCTTCTTGTAATGACCCTGTGTTTGTAATTAATGGTCAGAGATATAAGTATGAGCTCACAACCTCGAACCGGTCAATTGTGGTTATGTTTGGATGATTGTTGTGTAGTCTATCCACTATCATGATCTTTGTCTTGGATATGTTTAATTGTAGACCAAATATTTGACTTTCGTTTTCGATCAGTCGTATAAGTTCCATCAGCTCTGCTTGACTATTTGCAAGAAGGGCTGTTTCATCTGCGAAACGTAGGTTGTTTAGTTTATGACCATTTATTGAGATGCCCCTTTCCCATCCTTCAAGTGCTCTTCGCATAATATACTCCCCATATATGTTGAATAATTGTGGAGATAGTATACGTCCTTGTCTGACACCCCGTTCTGGATGAAACTCGTTCGAAAGTGTGTCAAGTACTTTAACTGATCCAGTAGTGTGTTCATATAGTTTAGTTACAAGTGTAATTAGATGTTGTGGTACGCCTACTTCTTTTAGTATTCGCCATAAGTGTCTCCACTTGACCCTGTCGAACGCTTTACGGTAATCTATAAAACAGATGTATAGTGGGATGTTGAATTCCATAGATTTCTCGATTATCTGACTTATATTCAGCAGGTGTTCTCGAGTGCCTCTACCTTTAGTAAATTCAGTTTGCTCTTGTAGAATTTCTCTTTGAAAAAATGTTTTCAGTCTCTCATTGATTATATGTAGCATTACCTTGCTGGCATGGGATATAAGAGAGATAGTTCTATAATTGTCGCATTTATGGAAGCTGTCTTTTTTATGTATGGTCGTTATTGTAGATTTTGTCCAGTCTTCAGGCCATTGTTTGGAATGCCATATTTGGTTACAGAGTAGATGAAGTAACTTTACGCCGGTTTCTTCTGTGGCTTTAAGCATTTCTGCTGTTATCATATCTCGACCTGGTGCTTTGTTATATTTGAGCTTGTTGAAAGCCTGTCTTACTTCATTTTCGAGTATGGTTTTTCGAGTTATTGGTTTGGACTGATGTAAATTCCAATATTCGAACTAGCTTAGTTCTGATTGATAGAGGTTCTATGGCAGGAGCCAGGTATAGAATAACTATTTTAGATGTGCATGTGGAAACTGTTTCATCATTTTCTTCTTCTTCTTCTTTTTATATAGACATGACTCTGTTTTTCAATGTGCCTCCAGGAAGTTATCATTCCATCGTTTTCGTGGTCTTCCTACTGATCATCTTCCTATTGGGAAACCGTCTCTTGACGTATCTCTGTTGTTTTTTTATCCTCTCTGGGTCAGGTCTTGTTTATGCCGCGTATATCATTACTGGTGTGATGACTGTTTTGTAAATTCTGCCTTTCGTTTCCTTCCTGATATTTTTATTTCTCCATATTCTTTAATTCTGTCAGCCTGTGACTATATTTGCTCTATTCACTTGATCTTCTACTTCAGTTTCAAGCTTTCCATAGCTAGCTAGATAATGTAATAATCTTTCATCATTCATAGGACATAATTTGATTTTAATCGACGATATCGCGCGTCCCCACCATGCTAGAATCGTTAATGAATATAATTTCAGCTTTCAGCCCCGTTCTCAATACAATCAAAGATCTATGGGACATACTGGGAAGATGGATTTAATTTCGGTTACTAGGCCCAAACAACTTGCCTGAGCTTAATGAGGCTCTTCAGACAATATGGAACGAATTTGACTAACTTCATGTTCAACATTTAATTACTACAAGGCCAAGACATCTGCAGGCTATTACAATGGCACGAGGAAGAAATACTTAGTATTAATAAAAAATGACCTAAAAACTATTTTGTTATAACTGTTTTTGTTTCAACAAAACTATTGCTATACTTACTTACTACTGTTTTTGTGAATTAATGTCTTATATTTTTATAACTAAATAGTTTTTCGCATAAATTGTTCCTCCTTAAATCTATGTTCGATCTACTAGTGGCAACTCCAAAAATGTGTCATCTTCTCTATAAAATAGGCGTAAATCGAATTTTTTGCACCTGAGTGTATATAGTAACCCTTGGTTATGTCCGTTGAAGTTTATTGCGCCAGATTTTATATTTGCTAGCTAATAAATATAGTAATTTGAGCTACGTATTTCCAACAATGTAACACCTCTAATTTGTAAACGACCGTACCAAGGTGAATTTTAATAGCTAAATTATTTTATTTATATACGCATATAATTGTTTTGGGAACAAAGTTTCCGTAGAAGGTTTTTAATTGTAGGAATATATACCTTGTTTCATTCAAGGAATAAAGTTATTTTTTATTTTTTTAATGTCAGTTTTGCTTTAAATTAAAAAATAAGTATTGATTTTTTGGAAGCCAAAGTCGCATCCATCGAATGGTTATTAGCAACAAAACTGTTTAATTTTTAAAAGTATAAATATATGGATTACATAGTTAAAAAAAGGAATTTTTACAAAAGAGTACTAAAATGTGTATATGATTTTAAACAAAAAAATATTGAGATATCGCTATGTCGATTGCTTTCAAATGGTCTATTAAATGTTTTTATTCACTTTGTTTGTCCTAGTACAACCGATAAATTTGAAACCATTTTAAAATGACTTCATTGCTGTTTGAATTCGTCCATCCATATGAAGTCAACTGTTTTACCCGTTTTTTGACACATGTAACCTGTTTTGATAATTTGTTTAATTGTATGTTTAGGATATCCTTGTTGAATTGAAGTAATCGATCTCACAGAATCAGAAAGCATCACCACTTTAACGATGTTGATATCAACAGGCTTTAAGATGCCTACTTTCTCAGCTATCCCGCGCATCTTCATTCCGCGGTCTGATAATACGAGATCGTGGATTTTTTAATGTTATCCTCCATGGTCCATGTTGTGACATTTTAAAATCCGACATGCAACCATGTTAAAACTAGTTAAACCAACTTTTGTGGGTGGCGATCAAAGAAGAAGAGTCCGATTGGTCCATATTAAAGAAAAATGCTCTTACGTCCATATAGAATTAAATGTATCAAGTATTTAATATTTTGCTAATTTAGACGATGTTTTAGAAATATTCTTGGGATATCATTGGCTCCAAAACTATATTCTTGTAGGTTTGAAAGTTTTGTTTAAGTTCTTGAAATGTAAGGCGACTATTAATTGCTACATAGGATTTTTATCTTTTTTTAGGGTGCTTGTCCATTCCCAACGTTGGTAATTATTCTGGCTATGATGACTACTTTGTTAGTTGCTACACAAAATAGCTGTATTGAGGTCTTTCTATACCATGCTCTCAGGTTAGCATGCCAGGATATTCTTCTTTGTCCTGGGGCAATTTTTCCTTCAATTTTACCTTGCAAAATGCATTGGAGTAGCTCATATCTGCCTTGATTTCTTATTATATGTCCCAAGCACTGCAGCTTCACGATGTTTAATGATGATTAAATCCGGGGTTGTGGTCATCTTCAATAGTACTACTTCATTGGTGACTTTGTCTGCCATGGTATCTTCAAACACAGAGCTCATAGTCAAGAATGCACTTTTTGCCTTTCCAATGCGCTATTTAATCTCTTGGGTATTGTCCCACGACTCATTGATTATAGTTCTCAAGTAGTTGTACTGTGAGACACGTTCAATTCTCATGTGCTTCACATACAGATTTGCTGGTGTATATATTTAGTCCATATGTTCTGTTTGTTTCCGTTATTTTGTTCATTTTGTTCAAGTTTTACAGCCCTTTCATGTTATTGGAAAGTCTATCGTATCGTCTGCATACCTCAGGTTATTGAGCTTGACTCTATTTATTAAGATGCTCTTATCAATATCTTTTAGAACTTTTTTAAAAATGTGCTCTGAGTACAGATTGAATATCATTGGTAAAATTATGCATCCCTCTCTTACTCCCCTTAAGATTTTGACTTGACCTGTATATTCTCCATCTATTCGGAGCACCGCTGATTGATTCCAATACAAGTTAGCTATTATTTTTAGGTATCCTCCGTCAATTCCTGTCCTCTTCAGTACTTCCATCATTTGTTCATGCCTGACTTGTCAATCAGGCATGCAAAAACATCACAGCTGACATTTCTATATTTCTGAAACAATACCTGCACGCTAAACAAATCTTCCCTTGTACCAATGACGTTCACAAATGCAAACTGACTGGGCGCAATTTGTTCCGAGCATTTCCGGAAAATTCTTTTGTGGATGACTTTAAAAACAGCTTCAGCAGATGGCTCATTAGGCTTATAGTCCTATAGTCTTTATAAACTTTTGCTCCAGTTTTTTAGGACAATGTATTTTTCTTGCCTTGTATATTTCATTAAATATTTCAGTTATTATTTTTACTTGTTCTGCATCTGATAACTTTAGCAGTACCGCAGGATTTTTATAGTTGAGAAATTTATAGAATGCAGATGATTTCTAAGAGAATGAAGAGTCCATCCAAATCTTTCGTAAAAATCCGCTAGAAGGTAAGCGATATCTTCATCTGTAGATATAATTTTATTTTGTACTTTTGTCTTTGTCAAAAGTCTGAGGAATATCACAAAGTTTGTTATGTCACTGATTTTCCAAGACAAATTTTTATCATTAATTTCCTTTATCTTGCGTTATAGTAAGTTGTGCTTTTGCCATTTATTTGTAAGAATTTTATTTTGCGGTGTATTATGCTTTTTTTGGTTATTTAAGTAAATTAACTATTTTTGTGACCTCTTCGCATTCTTTTGATCACCACGGTACTAGTATATGTCCCTGCATTTGTTTTCTTTTACTAGCGTATATTACAGCACTTTCTAAAATTATGTCATTTAGCGATTGAAAAATTTTGTCAATATCATTTGTTATTTGGGAGCTAGATATGTGATTATCGATATACTGAGAAAAGGTGTCTTAATTTATAAGCATAATATGTAGATGCTTCATTATATTTCTAACTTACCTGGTGTAAATTTGTATTCAACTTTTAAAAAGCTATCTTTTCGGGCTCTGCATGGAGGTCTGGTACAGTTTTGAAGCACAACTCTGTCTGCTAAATCAGTGTAACTTAAACCTGAAAAAAATAATGCATATTAAAAGATATTCAGTACATAAGACTTTAGTGATACATATACATGTTAACACGTGGACGGTATATATCAATCTATCTATTTTATCAAATATTTCCAGATCAGCAGTTTGCAAAATACAGATTGTCATGATGGTCGCCAGCATCCGAAGCAGATACGTACTATACTAACCCCTATACTAACCCCTAGAACAAAAGATGCAAGGAGTTAAACAGAAGCTTCCACTGTTCGAATGGTAGTAAGAACTACCTTATACATTTTGCTGAAAACTAACGAAGCTCTGACGATTAAGTATGAGCGGTAAAACACTATTACTATAAGCTTGAAGGAAATGCCTTGCTACCATATCCGGAAGAAACTGTGGCTGCTTCAGAAGGCATGGACGGCAGCTCTGTTACTAGACTAGAATTCAAATAGGCTAATAACATGTTCACCTTAACCACATCTATTGCAGATGCTATAGACAATACAGATAGCCTCCTTAATAGGGGTGCTTGGCGAAGGAAGCCGATGGATAGAGACGATTGGAGCAAAATAAATATTCGAGATTAAGTTAAAAGTTAGGAACTTGTAATATTAGAATAAGAACAGAATTATATTCTCCTTATATAATAGTGATAAATCGCAACAAAAGGATGCTGTGCGAAAAAAATAAAGATTTAGACAAAGTCGCTAAATTTGGCCTAAAATTAACAGAAGAAAAACAAAAATGAAGTGCACTATATTTGTTGTACATGACAACTGAAACGTATAGAATCATACCTACAATAGTTTCCCTACCTGAAATTTCAGATCTCATTGCAAATTCTAATCAGTACTTTCTTCCTTAATTCTTCCATTTCTTTAAATGTTTCAGCTGTTATTCCATCATCTCTTTCTGCTTTTCTGAATTTAAGCTTTTTAGAGATAGTGTAAACACTCCTGAGCACGACGCAGTAGACGAAATTTGGTTTACAATAAAACCTTTCTGCCTTTACGTGAATTTTGACTCCGCCTTCGCGCTCCACGGTCAGGAGTGTTTACCTAATTGTCTTTAATTGCCTCCTCAATTTCTGATTTTAATATTTGAGGTTCTTTTTCATAACTTCTTTTCTCTGTATTATTGTATGGGTCGTTGTTAGATAATAGTATTTCGCATTATTGTTTCCACACCTCTGCGATACCGTCTGGGTTTGTTATGGTATTTCCACTATTTTCTTTGATGATCTGTGTCTGCGGTTTGAATTCTCTAGAATTCGGTAGAGAAAGTTCTCTAGATTCTTGTCGATCAGCATGTTCTTCTAGTTGTACACATATGTCTTTAATATAATTATTTTACCCATATACGGGTAATTCATAATAAAAAATTTAAGCACATTTATGTATCAACAGATGTATAATTTTTAATTTCGTTAAAAACGTATTCTGAAGTAAGTACGTTATTGATTTGATCCTTAAATTTTTATTTATTATTTTGATCACTTAAAAACATATGTGAAGACTGCGATGTCCCAAGATTATTGATATCTCAGACACGTCAATCCTAGGGATTAAGATTATATTATTATTTTCTACCACAACTAGACGCGTGATAAGATTTCTTGTGTTAAAAATGTGTTTATTTACCTCGTGATATCGCGTAAATGTATTTTATAGGTGATTAATCAAACAATGTGAGTGTATACGTAAATATATGTTCTTGAACTTGGATCAAATCGTAGTACTTGTACTGATGTTTATTGTAATAGGATTTATTTTAAGACCATGAACGTTTTTTTCTTCTCTTATTCATTGAATTGTGAAAAGTGGAACATACAACGAATAATAACAAAGAGAGGAGACATTCTATAAAAAGTTAAAAAACATAAGCTAGGTTTTATTGCTCTATCTGAAACAAACAAGAAAGACCTGCAGAAAATGCATGTGGCGTTTAAAAATACAAACATGGCCAGAAGGAGTGTATCGATAGCTAGACAAAAAAAATACAAAAAGATATCTAGTTTGGGGTAGTGATGCATTCTCAAATAGCCCCCACCCTGCTCAAATGTCAACCTAACTTGTACGTCTATGAATCCTCTTATTCTTCCAAGTATTAATAAATGCCTTTATGGTCTTGATCTCAATGAAGGGAAACCCCCAATCTGCACCTCCACGCGGTAGAAGACGGGCAACACTTAAGTAGATAGCTTAGGTGGCTGACGCAAATGGGGACCGAGTGTTTGTCGATATAAGCATTCAACGTTATTGAAGGCAGATAAAAAAATCTGAATTGATTACTATTTATCTGGGAATAAGCCACAATTAAAGATAAAAATACGTTTCAATTTAGACTTCGGAAATCGTTCTCAAAATACAAACAGTAAATTTAAATTTTTTTTTTTTATTCCGTTTGTTTTGCCCTTGTATTTTTTATTTTGTTCTTTAATCTTTTTGTAAAAACTTTTCGTATTTCTGTTTGTTCTTTGCTGCTCTATTTCCTGCATTTTTTTGTTTACCCATCTTCTTTTATTTTGCCTTATCACTTTATTAGCATTCCCTCTTAATTTTTCATATTCTTCTGTCTTCCTCTTTATCTGTTCTTAGCCATTTATTTCTGGCTTGTACTTTTTTCCTGTTATTTCTCTACATTCTTGGTTATACCAATCGTTTTTTGTTTTAGCCTGACTTTTACCTATTTGCATATTTGCACCTTCTTGTATTGATTTTTTGATCGTCTCCCATTCTGTGCTTATTTCTTCTGCTTTATATTTCTCTTTTGTTTGAACTGTTACTGCCTCTCCATATTTTTTTCTTACTTCTTCATTACTCAATTTATTGACATTCCACTTTTTATATTGGTTTTTTTGTTTTGTTTCAATTTTAACTTTTTGTCTTATAGTGGCTGTGACCATGTAGTGGCCTGAATCTGCACACGCACTTTTGAACGTTCTTACATCTTTTATTGACGATTGTTTTCGTTTATTAATCATCATTTGTGAATAATAAGTCTAAAATTAAAGGATTGTTGTTGGTTCTAAACCTTAAAGGCTCAGTTATCCCATAATAATGAGCCAGCTAATCTCTGGAAATTGAAATATCTAACAACAATGAGATTTGCAAAGGATGATAATTCCTCGAGTTTGTCAATAAGCATATTGTCCTGAGTAAGTAGTGTATCCGGAAGTCGGTATATGCAAACTATATTAAATATGAAAGAGTTATTAGTAATAAGTAAGTGGATATATTCTCTACCGGGTACGTCTATGGTTTTATTCATCATCATTGGCTCCACAACCCATGGTGGGTCTTGGCCTGTATTCTTCGCCTTGGCTTTCCAGTTACGTACTCCCAACATTCTTTAGTCTTCCTCCATCTGCTCTGGATCTGCCTCTCCTTCTCACTTCATATATTCTTTGTTTATAAATATGTTTTTGCGGCTACATCTCATTCATTCTCTCTATGTGACCTAACCACCGCAGTCGGTTTATTTTGACGGACCTAATAATATCAGGTTTGCCATACAGGCGGTAAAGTTCGAAATTATAGCGTCTACGCCATAATCCTCCCTACTGTACTCCTCCATAGATGTGCCAGAGGATTTTACGTTCAAAGCATCTTAAACGTTCTTCATCGCTCTTTGTCATCGTCCATGTTTCCGAGGCGTAGGTGAGGATGGGCTTGATAAGAGTTCTGTATATCACTAGTTTCGTTCTTTCGTTCTTAGTATATCACATCTTTCTAGTATCTGGTCCTGATCACCAATGATCTAGTGTTTTATTACTGATGGAAAAAGTATGGGTGATTTCAGTTGCTAAATAGATGCATGGAATTCGGAATCATTAAAATCAATACGGTACTATATAGTATTTGAAGAATACAGTTAGTTACAAATACTTTTAGCTTTTATAAAATAGTTGAAAACCGCTTGACTAAAATTTTGCCGTTTAAATTTAATGATATAAAGTTAATTTATTTTTTTAATTATATATAAACGATTACGCAAACCAATTATTATTTAAAATCATGAAAATTATTGTTAATTGCATAATTTTTAATTGCAAAAAAACTAATTTTATAGAACAACTTTTTTATTAAAATGAATTAATGATCCAAAAATTCAAAACTTTCATCTATTTCTTAGACCATCAAAGTAGGTAATATTTAAAAGGTATCTGTAAACTTCTCATTTTAAATTTATTTACAAATATACAGAAGTATCCATGACACTTTACCACATCAAAGATATATTTTTTAAATAAAACAAGCTGTATCTTATTTTCTACTCTTTAGGTTTCCGAAGTAACTGTAAAAGATTCATAAATATTTTTATTGATTTTATATATTATTAAAATTTAAAAATACAAAATGCACAGAGCCGGAGCATACAATAAAATAAGTGCAGTTAGATTGGAATAAGAGATTAGTGGTAAGAAGATCTGGAAAAAGAGAAATAGAGAGGGAAATGAAGATTAAAAGATTTTTTTTAAAAGAGCAATTCAACAAAGATTTGGTAACTTATTCGAATAACTAGAATGACAATGTCTAACCTAAAAGCCAGTGTTAGGATACAGGGCTGCAGATCATTTAAAAACGAAGACCGAACCAAACATCAGCAGATCAACCGACAAATACAAAAAGAGTGTCGCAAAGCTAAAGAACAGTGGCTGCTTGACAGGTGTGCAAAAATGGAGGAATTGGAAGAAAAACATGACCACTTTAACATACATAAACTTACTAAAGAAGTGGCAGATCATACAAAACCTTGCAGTTTTAACAGTATTGTGAAGGACAATAATCTAATTACTGACCCTAAGGATCTACTTCAACATTGGAGAAACTACACACAGCAACTAAACTCAGACACAACTAGAAGAAACTCTAAAAGTGAATATAAAAGTGAACGATCCTCCAAAATATTGAAGTCAGAAGTTGTAAGGGTAATCAAACAGAGCAAATGGGGAAAAGCACCAGGCCCAGATGACACATACATAGAGGTTCTAACAATGTTGAGTGAAGACAATTTAGACGCCTTGATAGATCTTTCTAATGACATTTATGGGTGTGGTCAAATACCACAAAACTGGCTTTAAGAAACCTTTATACTAATCCAAAAAGGCCAAACGCTAATAGTTGCGACCAATTCCGAATGATCAGCTTATTGAACCAGGTCCTAAAGCTCTTCTTAAGATAATTCACACAAAAATATACAACAGATGTGAAAGAGACATTAGCCCCACACAGGTTTCAGACAAGGATTTGGCACAAGAGAAGCACTTTATAGCTCAACTATCCAACTTCAGAAATGCAGGGATCAGCAAAAAGATGTCTTCCTATGCTCTAATAATTACCAGAAAGCATTCGATTGTGTTAATCATTCAGAATAAGTAAGATTACTCCAGGAATGTTCTATAGATGAGAATGACCTTAAAATCATAAAGAATGGGATATACAGGGATACAGGGAAAAAATGATGGTCTTACACAAAGGAATGCCCTGGCTTGCCTCCTATTTAATCCAAGTCCGAGACACACGGACACTATTTACAATAGATTGATTCAAATCTTAGCACACGCTGCTGACATTGACATAATAGGGTAAACCAATTAGGTACATATTGATTACTAAGGATCCTATAGCAAATGAGGAATGAGAAACAGCATTTTAAAGTCATGTCTTTGTCGAAAAAATTAAAAGACGAATAAACCTTATAAATAGGGCATACTATGGGCTAAAAAAAGGAAGAAAAAGAACTATAAAGAAGTAAAATGCCGCATTGAAATTGCACGGTCAACTTTTAATAGAATGAGAAAACTTTTTTGTTATCGCGATATCACTATATTGCAAGCAATATTCGATGTTATATTTTCTTTACTCTTTTGTATAAGGTTGAAGCTTGGACACTTAAAAAATTAAACATTAAAAATCTTGAAGCATTTGAAATGTGGTGTTACCGACGTATTTTGAAAATATGGATTCTTGAACACATAGGAAAACAATGCGAAGTTTTAAATTCCATAAAAATCAGGAAATTAAAATGGTTGGGGCACAGCATGAGAGGTGAAAAATCCGAACTACTAAGGAATATAATGCAGGGTAAAATTAAAGGCAGAAGAAGCGTAGGAAGACTTAAAACCTCGTGGCTACGCAATCTCCGTGAGTGGTTTGGATGCAGTTCAATTGAACTATTGAGGCGCGTAACCAACAAAATTATAATTGCCATAATGATTTCCAATCTCCGATGGGAGTGGAACTTGAAAAAGAAGAAGAATGGACTTAAAAAATAATTCCACTCAAGAAATATTCAAGGAAAAACTAAAATTATTATACACTGCTGTAACTTTGGCAACTTTAGTAATATCTTAAAAACGCGCTTCTCGAACTTTTGCAAAGACTCTAGAACTAATCAGAGTCTAAAAAATGAAATTAAGAAATAAAAATTACAATATCTGGGCCATGTGATGAAAAGGATCAAATACCAGTTTTTATTCAAGAAACGGTTATATTAAAAGGTAATGGAGCAAGACGAATGTCTTGGCTCCGTAATTTTGGAAAATGGTTTAAATGTTTATCAAATCAACTTTTTAGAGCAGCTGTAAACAGAATACTGAATGATATTGCTTTCCCGGAAGCTATATTTTTACGCTATTTTTGTGTAAGATACATATAATATAGATACTACCCTATTTGCTTGCGTCACTTTAATAACACCCAGCTATTTTTTGTTTTCCATTTTACTTCCTCTTCTTCTTTTTATGCAGACATGACTCCCTCCCTCTGTTTTTTAATATGCCTCCAGGAAGTCGTTGTAAGTGCCACAGGCAAATTACTTATATATTTATACCGTTTTTGACAACACTCATTTTAAGAAACATCGGAAACTAACTGCGTTCTTTTGCAATATTGCCAGAACACCTCGTACCTTGTGACACAATTCTCGTATTGCAAATAGTACACATTTCACTAATTATTTCTAAAATTGCAACTTGTAAATTTTAATCAATATATTATCAAGTTGTTAAAGTAATTATGTTTTATCAACTGCACTTTCTTAATAGCTCGCAAGGCAAAAGGAAAAACTTTTGTATGCATGTATTACGTTAAATATAAATTAATTTCACTATGCGTTGTTAATCTACACAAAAACACCAAGGGCCTTATCATAATGAAGATATTTATTAAATCATACAAGAATGCTCGTGTAGATTAAAGAAAAACTAAAACTGTCGAGAAAACTGATGAAGAATATGCTAAAATCACTAGTAATGTAAAAAAATGTGCCATACATTAAAAAATGAGCTGTGATCCTTAATTTTGTATATGCCAAAAAATTAAAAATTTGCACCCTAAAAAATGGCGTAGCCCTTACTGTTCATTATGACATTAATGCAATCTATATTCCCGGGAAAATATCTTCTGTCTTACTGAAATGAATCTTTGGACGCTTAAAACGAAATATCCTACTAATCCTTAATCGTCTAATCCTGACGTCAAATTCAAGATCAAAAAAGTTACAAAGGTAAAATAGTAGCCCTTGTAAAAATGACAGTTTTCATATTATTACCTTTTTAATCGATCTGTGAGGCTTGTCTTTATTGTTAAAAATTAATTTTTCTGTACAAGAGTTAATAGATATGATCTGGGTATTATTAGAAAGTTCAAAAAATTGCTTACTTGCATCCAGACTATATCACGAGCGTTATCCTAAACGGAGGAAGCCAAACGCAAGAGGTTTTAATAAATTAATGGATCGTTTTGTTCGCACTTGGTCAGTTGTATATGAAAAAATAAGAGAACCAAAACTATTCTAAGTGAAGAGAAGGACTATGATGTACTAGCTTCTACTGAAGATCCCCACATCAGCACTTTGCTGAAATTTCAAGTCTACATGTCAACATGACCTATTAGTCAAACTTCGGCGGCAAAAATCCTTCGCAAACATAAACTGCATCCTTACCGCATTCAGTTACATCCAGAATTGACCGTCGATGGGTATCAACTCAGATTAGCTTTTTGTCAATGGTCTCAACAGCAAGTGCAAACATACCGATTTGTTTTCGATTATGAGCTTTTTGAAGAAGAGGCTACATTTCACAAAAATTTAACGGTGACTCGGCATAATTTTCATTATTATATAAAGCAATTCCCATTTTGGTAACACCTATAGTCAAACTAGGTGGTCTATAAATGTTTGGAGTGGTATTGTTGGCGATTATGTGATTGGCCCACATTTTTTTGTCGGTCGTGTGAATGGTGCCATATACCTGGATTTTCTAAATAATCATTTGCCAATACCTTTGCCAAAATGTACCGTTTAATATTGGACAACAAGTGTGGTTTTTACACGATGGTGTTTCAGTTCATCACCCTGCTTATTCACAATCATCTAAATAATAACTTGCCTGGATAGACAGAAGGGGCCAACTGATCACCGGAATTCTCCAAAATTGTACGAACCATCTCCAAATAGAAATAATGTGTCTACCACAATTAAACAAAAAATTTCTGAAAACCGACAATTACATAAAAATTGGCAACAGTCAAGAACGGCAGAAAATAAGAAATAACTTAACAACGCAACAAAGGAATTAAAGGAATTAATCCATGAAGAAGAAAACCATGGAAATCAAAAATATTTAAAAAATGTAACACCGACTGAAGCTATAAATTACTCACTCTGGAAAGCCACGAAAAAACTCTAACGGCCACAACAGTATAACCCACCAATCAAAGATGAGGCAAATCCAGGGCTAGGAACGACAACAAAAAAGCTGATCTTTTTAGTAAGCACCTTCAAAAAGTATTCACGCCATACCCTTCTACAGTATCTACAGATGAATAAACAGAACTAACCAGATTGCTATCAGCACAATTTCAAATGGATCTGCCCACACGAAATTTACAGTCAACCAAGTAAAACAAACAATAAATGAAGTCAACATCAAAAACGCCTTTGGATTTGAACTTATCTCTAGAAAGATTCTAAAAGAAATCTAGGATAAGTACATAAAACTAATATCCTTTATATGTTATGCAATCCTGCGCCTCAACTACTTCCCAAGTTTATGGAACGTGACACAAATCATAATGATCCTTAAACCCGGAATCAGACCAGAAAACGCCTTTTCATACCGGCCTATGAGCCTTTTGGATATGATTAGCAAAGTCTTTGAAAAATGTACGTAAAAAAAGTTAAAAACAATAATAGACGAACATAAAATAATTCGAGAACATCAATTAGGTTTCCAAGACAAACACGGAACCATAGAACAAGTGCATAGTTTAGTTAACCAAATAACCATTTTAACGCCAAAAGATACTGTTCTGCTGCTTTTCTTGACATATCTCAGGCTTTTGCACGGTATGGCACATAAGACTACAAATGAAATTAAAGAAGCCCCTACTCTATCCTCACTTCCAGCTCTTAAAATCCTACATAGAAAATAGACACTTCCTGGTGAAGCACAGTATCGAGCACACTAAGATATATCCTGTTCACTCAGGCATCCCACAAGGCAGAGTTTTCAGCCCAATTCTATATTGTTTATACACAGCGGACATTCCAACATCTAGTACAACTACTGTTGCAACGTATGCAGATGATACTGCTATCCTGGCATTCCACACAGATACATCAACAGCATCAAGAAATCTTCAATCAAACCTAAATAAAAATCAGCAATGGATGAAAGTATAGCGCATCAAATCTAATGGAACTAAGACAATACATGTTACAGTTACGCTATGTAGAGAAACATGTCCCCTGTATATATTGATAATTGTCTAATTCCTCAATCCGAGGCCGCTAAATATCTTGGCATGCACTTGGATCGCCGTCTAACTTGGAAAAAAACATATTTTTAACAAACGAAAACTGCTTGGACTTAAATTGAGACATATGTATTGGGTCATTGGACCCAATTCAAAACTATCTTTGGATAACAAAATTCTACTCTACAAGTCTATCCTCAAGCCCATGTGACCTTATAGGATTCAGCTATGGGGCATTGCTAGCGTCTCGAATACAAACATCTTACAGAGATTCCAAAACAAGGTGCTACGTGCCATAGTCAATGCGCCATACTATGTATCCAACTAGGTGATTCAACACGACATCCCCTAGAATCCGTGAAAGAAGCCATACAACGTTTTAGTGCTAAATACTGTGAACGGGAACTAGTGCATCCTAATGCGTTTGCTTGACAACTAAATGTGCGGAAAGTCTTTGAAGTGCGTAGACTAAAACGGCAATTACCGTCCGACTTGTCCAACTGAACATAATTAGTTTACTCTAAGTAATAAAATTTTAATTTTAGAATTGTAAAGAGGTTACTCACTTGAGTAACTCTCTACATGTCTGCATTTTATACCATACCAAATGCTTAATGGCCAATAGGCAGATTGTTGTAATTAATGGAGTTAATAAAAAAATATATATTATCACTCAATACTCAATACTTATTTTTACTTACAAAAATTGTAAAACTAAAACTATGTGGGAAAATAATGGGTTTAGGTATAGGGACGATTAATCACAAACACAGGGTCATTACAAGAAGAGATTAAGCGTAGATGTGATCTAGCAAAAGTTGCCACAGCAAAAATGACCAAAATATGGAAGGACTGTCAAATTTCAAGAGCGATAAAGATGAGGTTGATCAACTGCTTAATATTCCCAATACTGACCTACGGATGTGAATCTTGGACTCTGAGACAATCGGAGAGAAGAAAGATAGACGCCACTGAAATGTTCTGTTGGAGACGAATGTTACGATTTCCTTGGACCGACCGTAGAACAAATAATTCAATTTTAAGAGAGCTCAAAGTTAGCCAACGACTCTCTAGTAAAGTCCATCTCCAACAATTAAAATATTTTGGGCATGTTATGAGAGCAAACACAGAAAACATGGAAAGACTCATAATACAAGGAAAGGTAGAAGGCAGAAGATCACGAGGAAGATCCCCAACAAGATGGATAGATCAAATTACAGGAATATGCCAAAGACCTATGCATGAATTAAAAGAAATGACCAGAGACAGAGATCTCTGAAGACGGACAACACACGACATCACGTCGACCACTACACTCCTCCTGGTGGGTCAGGATTGAAGAGAGAAAGGTATAGGGAATCATCATAAAAATAAAAGAGTATCACAAATATAATAATTCGAAAAAATAAATTACAGGGTGATATATTTAAAAACATTGAAAAAATCGTAATTTTAGTTTGTAGTTTACCCTGTATACAAATTTTAGTCAATAATTTTAATTAATATTAATTTAAAAACTACAATATATCGTTTACTTTATTATATAAAATAAATAATTGTTTATGCATTATTTCTTTATACACATGGGGTTGATTTCATAGGGATTTCGAAATAAAAATGGTCATAACTTGTTAAATACTTTGTGTAGTAATGCAAAGCAAATACTATAAGACTAAGAATTATGGGAAGAACACAAATTTAAAAAAATATATAGGGTGTCTTATTTAAAAAAATTGTATCTTTGCTATACTACGTAGTTATTAATTACTCTGTAGAATACAATGAAATTACCGACTGACGTGGCATTAAAAACTCACCCTGTATACGTCAGAAATTTAATAAACAAAAAAAGTAAGGCGGAAGTGAAAGTAAGCCAGATACCTACTACCACAAACTAAAACTACTTTGAATATGGTACTAGCCTGGCAGAAGTACAAAATTGAGATACAGAAAATCAATAATTAATAGAAGGGTTAAGAAAAGCAAGAAAAAGTTATATCAAAAAATTAAAAGGCGGGAAATGTTTTATCCTATCATTAACATGTATTAATCAAACTTTAATCCTGTAGGTAAATCTATTTGACTTTTGCCTTTTGTAGCAAGATGCCTTAGGAATAATTAGTGTTAAAATAAAATAGTTGTGGACCTATCTAAAGAATAATAGCAAAAATTGTCGATTAAGTAAATCAATACGAACATGAGAAGGACCGAAATTGTGCATCCATTAAAAGTTGTGATCTGTATGATCTTTGACGTATTATGTGAGGAACTCATAGTTCTTAATTATAATTTAATAACTTCTTTAAAATATAGACTACAAATAAACTACCGTGAAAAACTTTACAAAATGTCAAGTAAACTTTAGAGTACACAAAGATGTGTTCTCTGCAAATATACGAAGAATAGTCCACCTTAAAAGTCGTTATATTATATAATATACTAATCTGAATAGTGACCCATTTATTACATAATATCTTGTGTCGAATTTTTCGATTAAAGTGACTTACCATTACTATTATTTGGACATTCTTTCACAGCCGTAGCCGCAACGTATGCAACACTAACCGTGCATAAAACAACAATCAAAACGTATTTCATTTTGCACGTTATCACTTAGTCAGGCAATAAACTACCGAATACTACCTAGACCACTGAGTTGCTGTTGGTACTGTAGCTACACTCTCACTTCAAGAATGTTTTAAATAAGAAGATTCGTCCTTGACCCCTTCTATACCTGACACTTCCCCAGGTATGAAGCTTTTAGCGGGAATATTTTGTGCCAAACGATATTTCCTTGTAAATGGATATTAGTATGAGACAAGAGTGTAACAAGAGTTATAATAATTATTGCAAACGTGAATTGAATTCGCAAATGTGTTTGTTGATGTCTATTAGTCATGACCTTTAAGTAAATCTGGTAGAACAATCAAGGAGGAAGAGTCTCCGCATGTAAAATAGATTATTCGTTTTATTTCCTGAATGCAATTTGTTAGTTTATATAAATAAATTTAGATGAAAGATTTATGTTTATGATAAAATGCATTAAAAAGGGATTTTTAGAAAAGCGTATAATAGAAAATGTTGTGATACGTATTATTATGTAGAATGTTCTTGTTATTCATCATAATCATCAACTAACCTCTAACGTCCAATGCTAAACATGGGCCTCTCGCATGCTTTTCCACTTAGTCCGATTTTGCGCCATCTGAATCTCGTTGGGGGTCGACCTCTATTTCTGTTAGCTTGTATTCGGGGTCTCCATTCCAAAATTCTTTTTGTCCACAGGTCATCAACTGATCTTGCTACATGACCTGCCTAGTTCCACTTTAGTGTTGTTGTCCTGTCAATAACGTCTGCTACTCCTGATCTTTTGCATTTAGTAGCATTGGGTATTCTATCACGTACGTCTTCTTCATGTGTCTTTTCCGTTCCGAACGTTGGCAATCAACATGGCTATTCTGACTTTGTTTACGGCAGATCTGAATAGTTCAGCAGATGACAATCCGAACCATTGCCGCAAGTTTTGGAGCCACGAGTGTCTTCTCCTCCCTGGACCCCTTCTGCTGTCTATTTTCCCTTGAACGATCAGCTGTAGTACTCTATATTTATTTTGTCTCATAACGTGACCCAGGTATTCCAACTTTTTTTTCTACCTTCTATCTTTTTCTACCTTTATACTTATTTCTACCTCTCTCTCTTTACCTATCCGGCGTAGTACCTCTTCGTTGGTCACGTGCTCAGTCCAGGATATACGTAATATATGTCGGTAAGACCACATTTCGAAGGCCTCTACTTTTTTCGTCAATGTTACGGTCATTGTCCACGCCTCCATTCCATATAACAAAACCGGGAATACATAACACTTCAGAACTCGAATTTTTAGAGGTAGGGTAAGGTTGTTAGAGGTGAAAATTTGCTTCATGCTAGTAAACGATGCTCTTGCCTTTTCTACTCTTATACGTATTTCCTTTGCTTGATCCCAATTTGAGTTAACTGTTGTTCCCAAGTAGATGTACGAATCCACGTGTTTAATTCTTTCATTGTCTAATATCAGTTGCTGTGGTGGTTGTTGGGTTTTGCTTACTAACATCCATTTGGTTTTTGTGATATTTAGTCTGAGTCCGTATTGTGCACTTGTTTTTTGTATCTTACTCATTAGGCAACTCAGTTCCTCCATGCTACTTGCTAGAATCACAGTGTCATGAGCATATTTTATGATATTAATTATTTCTCCATTTATCTTTATGCCTTCTGTGCTTTTCTCCAGCGCTGTCTTAAATACTTCTTCTGAGTATATATTAAAGAGAATTGGAGACAAGATCACGTACAGAAATCCCTAACATTATTCTCTCCATTGCCCCTTCCGCAACTTGTAGTTTACTCGCTGTTGTTCTTGTGATTGTTAGGGTTTCTGCGCCGTAGGTCACCACTGGCAAAATACACTGATTAAATACTTTTCTTTCCAGACACATTGGAATATTAGACCTAAAACTATCCTTCACCTTTCCAAATGCAGCCCAAACGAGGTTTATTCTTGTTTTCAGCTCGATTGTTTGATTGTCTTGACTTATTCTGATCTCATGGCCCAAGTATTTATGGGAGTCAACTGGCTCAATATCTTTGTCTTCACTGAGATCTTTTTGTTGTGGACTAAATTTGTCATAAATTGTGTTTTTGAAAAATTTATTTTAAGACCAATTCTTTTCGTCGCAGTATGGAGTTCTTGGAGCATTATCTGTACCTGATCAAAGCTGTCTGGAATAAGAACGATATCATCTGCAAATTTAAGGTGATTTAAGTTTCCATCTACATTGATGCCCTTTTCGTTCCAATATATTGTTTTATAAGCGTATTCTAGCAAGGATAAAAATAATTTAGAAGACATGTTGTCTCCTTGCCGAACGCCTCTTTAAATACGAAAGGTCCCAGTATCTTCATTAAGTCTTACACAAGCTGTAGCATGCTGGTAGATGTATCTGATGAGGGATATGTATCAGTGATCTATTCTACATTGTGTTGGAGCTTGGAGCATTTCATTTTGATTGACCGTATCAAATGCTTTTTCAAAGTCGGCAAAGACAAGTATCAGGGGTCTATCATATTCAATAGTTTTTTCAATCAACGACTTAATGATTGGAAAAGGATCATTTGTTCCAGCCCTAAATCCTGCTTGCTTGCAAGGGTGGTAGAGATCTAGTTTTAATGTCAACCTATTAGTTATTACCTTCATAAACAACTTATAAACGTAAGATATCAAGCTAATAGGTCTATAGTTCTTTAGCTTTGTTATATCTCCCTTTTTGTTCATGACTACTATAACAGCTTTATTCCACTGAGATGGTATAACCTCTTTTGAAAGGCATAAGTTATATAATTGTGTCAATGCTTTCAATACTGTCTTTCCTCCTGCTTTAACTCCCCCAATAAAGATTTGGTCATCACCAGCTGCTTTATTGTTTTTCATTCGATTTAATGACTTTCATACTTCTTCGATTATTATTTCTGGGATATCCTCTGAACCCACACTCTGGACTTTTCTCAACTGAGTGCCGTCTTTCTTAACCCTTTCTCTATATAATTCTGTCTAAAATTCTTCAACTACCTTAATAATCTTATCTTTATCTGTTACTTCTTTTCCATTTCGATCTGCGAGCTTAACAATATTTTTCTTACCTAGAGCTTGACATCTCTTCAGCATCTTTATACTTTTATTTTCCTCGACAACCGTTGTAATCTTTTTTGTGTTATATTGTCGTATGTCCTTTCTCACTGCTTCATTAATATATTTATTAAGTTGTAATACGCGTGCATTCGTATCGTTTTTGTTCTTAACTTTTCTTCGTGTCTCCATAAGTCTTTTTGTCTCTTGATTGATTTTTTCCTCCATATCTCTCCTAGAAAGTGTATTGTACTTTTCCTCTGCGTTTTTAATAGCTTTTATTAAGTTATCATTTAAGGTTTCGACATCCATAACGTCTATATTTGTTGTCTCTAGACTTCTCAGAATTTCCTCTTGATATGGTATTTTTCCTCTTTCCGAATGATATGGTGTTTTCGATTGGATTCCATCCTATTGGGTGTGTTTTTGTTATCATTTTGTATCTTTGTTTTTGGAGATTTAGCACGATCTTTGCACTTACCATTTTATGATCACTTCCCACTGAACAACAATTAAGAATTGTTACATCATCGACCATGTCTTTGTTGTTGGTCAAGACAAAATCAATTTCCTTTTTGGTGACTCCATCTGAACTTGTCCAAATCCATTTTCTGTGGGGACTTTTTTTGAAAAAGCTATTCATTGCAAAGAGGCCATTTCGTACCAAGAAACCCAAAAACATTACGCCTCTTTAATTAAATCTTTCGACTATTTAATAAAATCTGTTCTTTTTAGAACGAAATTGGTGTGTTTTATTTGAAAAATGTCACGTCAGAATTTAAATAGTCGTTGTAAAGAGATGGTAATACTTTTGCAATCATTATGTGACCTATTTGATTTAAAATGGAGTCAGGATTTTTTTATACTTTGACAAATGTCAACCTCGATCTCTGTCAATGATAATGACGTGCAATAGTAAGTAAATTAGATAAAGTATATGCCGATGACACAGCGATAGCGGCCGAACATAAAAACATTGACATTTTGGTAAATAACCTGCAAACAGAACTAGACGATATCGAAGAGTGAATTGCAATAAACTCCAAAAAAACGTAGGCAGTACTCTTCAAAAAGAAGCACCAACAACCAGAGGTACACGTGACAGTGTAAAACAACTCCAACGAGTAGAAAAACGAAGCAAAATATCTAGGAAAAAATGAACACAACCGCGGATTTGGTCAACATTGTAAATAGCTGCAGTACTTGGGACGTTAATGAGAAATTAAGGCAGACATGAGCTACTCCAATGCATTTTGCAAGGTAAAATTGAAGTAAAAAGGGCCCCAGGAGGAAGAAGAATATCTTGGCTTGCTAACCTGAGAGCATGGTATAGAAAGACCGTTGACAGCAATTCCGTATAGCAACTAACAATGTGATCATAGGCAGAATGATCGCCAATCTTCGAAACGGATAGGCACTCTAAGAAGAAGAAGAATTCATAATGACGCAAGTTATTAAAATATTACAATCTTATCCATTTAATGTTTAGGACAGTATACACTATCATTTTTAAATTTTCGTGGCATCTATCATTCCTCCCCACGTGTTGAGTTTGTTGATTTCCCTTCTTTGAAATGCCATAATGGCGACTGGCAATTAATATCGAAGACATGCGGTAAATCATAAGTTTTGCCTGTATGTACTTTTAAGTGATTTTTAACAAGTAATTCTTAATAATCATTTAATAATTTTTATATGAAATTTTTTGTGTTTTTAACATTGGTACATTGGTTTTCATTTTAACTTTAAAATAGACACGTACTTGGTGAGTCGGTGTCATTATTGTGTTTTAAATCTTCAAATAATTACCAGGAGTTTTAGTTCCAAATATCATTTAGCATTTAAGGCTCTTTTTATACTTCAACTACACTTGTCTAAATCTGAATATATATCTTATTGAATATATATATATATATATATATATATATATATATATATATATATATATATATATATATATATATATATATATATATATATGGTTTTTACCAACATTCGAAAATTATATCGACTACAATATTAGATCCGTACCTGCCTGTTAACATTTAATAATCCACCACAGAAAGAATTACTTACGGATTATCAATGCGAATAATAATTGTATTCTAATTCATTCTTTTTTAAAATACATACAGCGTTGGGTCAAAAGTTCAAACGTTTTCATTCATAGGTGGATAAGCAACAAAGTAAAGTTGAATTCAAACTTTTATTTTGCCTAAAAAAATAAAAACAACACGATCAGGTTAACAAGATTGGTTATGACAATTCATTTATTTTAGGGCATGTAGGCAGAAAATATTTCCCCAACGTTACATAGAATGAAGAATCATCCCAAATTTTGGCATATGCAGATGATGTGGACCTAGTTGCCCGCACAACACGCAAGCTAGAAGAAATGTATACCACCTACTCAAATGCCTCAAAATCTATTGGCCTGCAAGTAAATGAGGAGAAAACTAAGATGATGGCATCAACATCCAACAATAGAGCCAGGAACATCGGTCCCCAATTCACGGTTGATAACTCTACCTTTGAAGTGGTTGACAAATTCACATACTTAGGCTCCCTGATCACCAAAGAGAACGCCATAACGGAAGAAATCAAGCGAAGGATAGTAATGGCAAACAGATGCTATTTTGGACTGAGTAGACATATGAGAAGTAGAAACTTAAGCCAAAAAACAAAAATAACTATATACAAAACCCTTATACAACCAGTGTTGACATATGGATCGGAGACATGGACCATCTCCAAGGCAGACGAAGACCTTTTGCTTATATTTGAACGAAGAATCCTGAGAGGAATATTTGGTGGCATCTGTGAAAATGGTGTTTGGAGGAGGAGATACAACTACGAGGTATACCACAGATATAAACAAATATTTGGTGACCTCCTAGAAGAATCCTTATGTCACAACCCGTGGGAAGCAGAAAAAGGGGTAGGCCAAAACTCAGATGGAAGGATGTTGTAGATGAGGATGGTAGAAAGATAGGCGCAGCAAACTGGCAACGGTTGGCAATGGATAGGACTGCCTGGCGAAATAGACTTGGGAAGGTCGAGGCTCTTTCATAGGGCTGTAGCACCATTGATGCTGATGATGACATAGAATGAAGAATTAAGTTTTCTGGAAGACCTTTAATGTTTAATCTTTTTCTAAAGTATGTAGAATACACTTAGAAAGACTTTTTCGAGTACTGAAGATGTTTTTGTATACAAAGATACAAAAAAATAAATTAATTGCGGTAATAAGCAATATATCCATTAGATACAGCAAGACGTTTTGAGAATTCAAGAGTATTTGTGTATTACCAGCTGTGTAACTGGTTATATTTTTTTGTGTCACTTGAACAACCGGCATCTAAAGCTACATCAACGCATGTTCCTAAAAACAGTTATTAAAATTACCTTAAGTTGGCAACAAAAGAAATGGCAACAGCGTTTCCCTTTCAGTAGGTAAACATCAAACGAAAATCCCGTGTTGAAAATATTATTGTTATCCACGTGTGTTGGAAATAAATACACTCGATGTATACGCTTAGCAAAAATTTTCTAATGAGAGGAAAATATCGACACTTTAGAGATAAAACTCACTAAGTGACATATTGGACAAAAATGAGTTTTTTTAGTAGTACACATAATTTTTGATGTTCTACAAGGTAAACAATTCACTAAGTTTATATGCTATCATAGTTACTATTTAGTTTATTATCAGTAATCATTATGTACCGTTTTACAAAAACATACGAAAGGAAAAAGTCAGTAAACGCTTAAAGAGTTTTACTTCTATGTTTACATTTCGGGTATGCAAACTACTGAGAAGCAAAACTCATTAACTTACACATAATTTTAATTAGATGCATTCTGTGATTTATGTGTCAGTTACTGAATTGTTACATTGGTGACGGCGTGTTGAAACAGGCAAAAACGCATTAATTGGGCTTCGGCGCACAGAAGGTGGACAGAAGAACAGTAGAGTAAGGTCTTCTCTTCTTGATGTGCCTATCCGTAACGAATGTTGACGATCATCATGACAATATTTATCTTATCTGTAGAGTAAGGTAATTTAAAGTAATGTAACCAGAATCTTGATCTTTGGAAGTGACGGAATGAAGTTTGTTCACCGCCGACCGGGGGAAGACCTTTTGCACTAGTGTACTACGGTCACTATGAAGCATCCTGTAAGTGTCATGATATGAATTGTATGACCACCAATTTAGTTGGACGTTAAGCAGTAATAGAGGACAATAATAATGCAAAAAAATATCAAGAAGAGATACTGCAAGCAAAACTGCTGCCGACTATCAGAGATTTATTTGAAAGGAATGCCCAACAGTGTATCTTTCATCAGGAAGTGCATCTTCTATTCATGGAATGGTTGGAAAAAAGAAATGGTTCGTAGAATGGTTGGAAAACCACGACGTGGCTGTCCCGCGAACAAACCTTCTTGTTTTACTAAGAGGTTCCTTAACAAGGGAAAGGTATATTACAGACATTTTGCACAATAACATAACTTTCCTTTGTCTCTTATATAAAAAATATTTTTTTTTAATGTATAATAATGCACAATCACATGTTAGACCTGTGATGCGTGATTATTTGAACGAAATTGGTATACAAACCATGAACTAGCGACCCTGTAGCCCTGATCTAAATCAAAAAGAGTATTTGATTGATATTATTGATTCCCAACTCAGAAGCCGACAACCACCACCTGTCTTTTTTGACGACATAGAAATTATGGTGAGAAAAGTTTGGGATACAATTATTCAAGAGCAAATACGACCACGTTGTATTTACGATGCAAATACGAAGTAAAAAAGGCAATACTCGTTATTAACTATTTTTGAGGGAAACATACTTTGAAGGAAAGAACTTATTAAAGATTAATTAGGTTATGTTGTCTTAGGATTTTGTTTTAAATGTCATTTGTCAATAAAGTATTAAATAGTGTCATCTTTGCTTTTGATTTGCATTAAATATTCAGAAAAATTAATTACACTGAAAGATTTATATAATCTATAGAGATATCAAGATGTTTTTTCGCAAAACTATTAAAAAAAGATGAGGCTATCTGGAAATAATAACAAAATGTGGCATTTATTAATAATAAATTTCATAGGAAGTGGCAAAATAAGATAAAAAAATACAAATTTATTTTTACACCCCGTTTAACAGCAATGTCACTTCTTAAGTACTTGCAAGTTTGTAGATTGTAAATAAACAGGCTTGATTATTAATTACCATAATTACCAAGCGGAATTTTTTGGTATGAAAAGAAAACATTATATTTCATAAAAACTTGGTAAACAGCTCTTGGTGTTTCGCAAATTATGTATCTGAACATCTGAAGGTTATCTGATTAAAAATAATTCAGGTTAACTTATTTCCCTTTGCCGAATTATTTTGAGTAAATGAGAAATCCATTTCGTTATTGCAGGTTGTTGGACAACAAAAGTTTGATACAATAACTCTCTAGAATTTTTATATTTTTATTGTTTATAAGAATGTATTCTTCATCTACGAGAAACTAAACCGATAAATAACATCGATAGGAAATACGAGGGAATTAATCCTGCTTGGAGATTTTAATGGCAGGGTCGGAAAAAAACAAAACTATAAAATAGTTGGTCCTTACGGAGAAAGCATAACGAATGACAATGGGACCAGACTTATCACAATATGCGAACAGAAGCAGCTCCGTATTACAAATGGATTCTATCAGTATCGAGAAGTACACAAATACACCTGGGGACAGAGAACAAGGAATCTAAAATCTATAATAGATTACTTGATTGTACGCCAATCATGGCGTTAAGATATGATCAAATTTTAAAATCTACGACGTAAGAGCTTATAGAGGCGCAGTTTGTGGAAGCGATCACCATTTCTTAAAAGCAAAAATAATGTTTTCAAGAAGAAGCCAGAATGAACAACCAGTAGTTCGCTCAGAGATGGCAGAAGATGTAAGATATAATCTTATTAGCCTAGATCAAGATAGTGTAAAAATATTGTATTAAAACAGACTGAATGTGAAACTTGAAAACATAAATTTCAATAACATCGAAGACCACTACAATTACATTAAAGAAAGTATTCACTCTGCAGCAAAAGAAGCGCTTGGATATTACGAAAAGAAAAACAAAAATACTCCATACTGGTGGGATGAAGAAATAGACACAGCGATAAAACAAAAGAAACAAAAGTATGAACAATATTTAAGTGCAAAAACAGATACAAATTGGTCTGATTACAAAAACCATCAAGCTAAGGTGAGAAAAATGATAAGACAGAAAAAAATGAATCCTGGGATCAAAACTATCAAAAATTAAATACGTACATAGGAGGAACTAGAAGTACAGAAAGCTGGAAACTTATTAAATCTCTTAGGACCAACGACAAGAAAAAAGATTTAATCTCACCAATTTCGTTAGAAACATGGGACATGTACTTCAGTAAACTGTTACAAGAAGACCGAATGGAATTCAAAATAAAAGAAAGTAACCAAAACATACGCGTTAAAGCATCTCCTATAAGAATCACGAAAAAGGAAGTAAGGGATATCTGTATTTCACTTAAAAACAAAAAAGCGCCCGGACCTGGCAATATACCCTCAGAACTGATAAAATATGGAACTGAAAAACTATATGAGCATTTGACAATACTCTTTCAAAACTGCATAAACAAAGTAGAGGTTCCAGCCGAATTTAAAACCTCAACCATTTCAACTTTACATAAAAAGGGAAACAAACAAAATTGCGACAATTACCGTGGAATAGCAGTTACTAGTACCATTAGTAAAATCTATGGGAAAATGATCAAAAATAGAATAGAAAGAGAATACACTGATATGGAGGCAGAAAAACATGTGGGTTTTATAGCTGGTAAATCGACCATAGACCACCTTTTTTGTATCACCCAACTTATAGAAAAAAGGTTGCTGTAGATCAAGAAGTCCACTTTTTGTTTGTTGATCTAAAAAAGGCCTACGATAGCATCCCTCAAAATAAGTTATGGAACACTCTCAGACAAACGAACATCAACTCAAATCTCATAACAGCAGTGGAAAAACTATATGAGAACGCCAACGCCAAAGTTAAAATAGGAACAAATGTTTCCAAAGGTTTTGTAGTAGACAAAGGACTGAAGCAGGGATGTTGCTTAGCGCCGACACTTTTCAAAATATATCTGGAACAAGCATTAAAACTCTGGAAGCGGAAATGCAGCGGCATGGGTATACAATTAAACAATAACAACCTGTACACTCTATGTTTTGCTGATGATCAAATTGTGATTGCTAACGAATATGACGACCTAGAATACATGACTCGAAAATTAATCGAAGAATACAAAAAATGGGAATTAGAAGTCAACATAGATAAAACAATGTACATGAGCATCGGTGGTAAAGAACAAAATCTAGTTTTAAACGACGGACAACACATTAAGTACAACAATAAATATTCCTATTTAGGAGTAGAAATCACAGACGACGGCAAATCAGATCAGGCTATAAAAAAAACGAAACACTCAGGGTAAAAGGGCCATATCTCAACTAAATAGTATTATCAGGGATCAACATATATCCAACAAAAAATAAAGATCGAATATACAACACTATTATAAAGAGCATAGTAATGTATGGAAGTGACGTGTGGCAGTTAAAGGCAACTACTGAAAGAACACTACAAGCCACGGAAATGGACTACTGGAGACGGGCCGCAGGAAAATCAAAACTCGAAAGAATTAATAACGAACGTATACGAGAGGTTATGGGAGTCACACATACGATTGTCGAAGATATAAGAGTACAACAACTAAAGTGGTATGGACATGTGCAGAGAATGCCAGAACATCGTCTGCCCAAACAGATTATAGATTGGTCACCACATGGAAAGAGAAAAAGAGGCCGACCCAGAAAGAGCTGGAGAGAAGGAATAGACAGAGAGATCCGAGAGAGAGGTTTAGACGAAGATCTTTAGGAAGATAGAGATGCATGGAGATTGGTCATCGGAAGACGTCGGAGGACGTTTTAAACCGATTATATATATATATATATATATATATATATATATATATATATATATATATATATATATATTCTTCATTTTTTCGAAAACCGTGATTTTATTTTCCTATGAGGGTTTCTGTAATATTTTTTAATCTATTAGTAATAATTTTTTTAATGTATTTTATATTGTTATATATATTTAATAGACCGTTTGGTCCCAGAAACACCCCAGTCGACAAAGAAAACACAAAAAGTTATTTTTCAGCCTACAACCATCAGATATCAGATTTGATCAATCTTATATATTATATCTTATGTCAAAAAATATAAATTTTGCTCTAGAATAAATCAGATACCTTTATATTTCACAATATCGAAAAATGTTATTATGAAAAGTTGTTTGAAAGTAAAAATTATGTTTGAATCTTATATACTAAAAGTCTAAGTCCTTTTCTTGTGCGCAATAATTCTTCTCTTAAACGGTGACAGATAGGCGAATCATTTTTTCGAATAATTAAACAGATTGTTGAGTAGATTGCCCCTAAGGTTTCAAATTTAAAAAAATCGAAACAGTTTATAAATGGCCGCCATAAAATGAATTTTTCCTATAGAAAAGTATAGGAATTTACAGTCCTAATTTTCAATGTATTTTTAAAATATGACCGCGTCTACTTTTTTCTTATACTTACTGATTGAATTCAGAATTATGAAATCGGAAGTACTTACTTCAATACTTCCGGATTTAGTTTTGAAAATTATGGTTTCTTTCACGGTGTTCCAGAACATATGGACGGGGCCGCGAGTTCTCAAACCTAGTTCTTTTTCTTAAACGTGGAATTTTACAATTTAAAATATGCAAAAAAAGTTACTTCCGGTTTTACTTCCGTTTTTTATTTAAGAGGGGCGAAGTCTAACAATCATATTGTTTCCGTTTCCTAATGTAAATCTTCCTGAAAATCCTAAGAAACTACTCTATCGATTTTCAATTTAACAAAATTGGCGTCGATACAGTTTATTTTTAGGATTTTTGAAACATTTACACCAGGCGACGGAAACGATGGATCGTTAGACTCCGATCTTAAATATCAGCAAAACTTACATCAAAACTCGATGTCGAGTTGGTTCGCTAGTATGTACCTTATTACATCTCTTAGTTGAAAAAAATATTCTCGAATTATTAATTCGGAAAATCATTTTTATTTAATACAAATGAAACGTTTATTTTTAAAACAACACTTGTCCATTTTTTCCAAATTTGACTTTATATGTTGTTCGCATAAAACAGTATTTATTGTAAAAGCAACACTTGTCCCATCTTAGTCAACAGTTTCACTACCTCAGACATTTATACTACTACTACTACTAACGGTTTACAGCGTTCTCCGACGCTTTTCGACTTCTAATCGCCATTCTTCTCTATTTAACCATAGACCTGGAGGGATTTCTCTTTCCTCTAGTTCTTTTTCAATTACCTGTCTCCAGCTTCTTCTCGACCTTCCTCTTTTCCTTCTCCCTTGTGGTGTCCACGTCAAAATTTGTTTCAGAATCCTTCTTCTGGCATTCTCTGTACATGACTGTACCATATTAACTGTTTTGTTTTTATGTCATCAACTATTGTATACTTGACTCCCATTTGTCCTTTTTCAGAAGTCCATTTCTGTTGCTAGTAACAATTTCTCTATTCTTTGTTTCATTGGTAAAACTTCAATGCCATATGTGATTACACTTTTAAGTATGGTGTTGTATATGAGTTGTTTGTTCGCTTTAGATATTGTTTGGTCTCACATAATGCCGTTCATCATGGATATGGCTTTTCTACCCTGTATATTTCTGTATTTTATAGCAGCATTGAGTGTTCCATCTTGAGTTATCTTCATACCCAGGTACTTGTATTCATCACAGTGTCTAATTTCTACCCCATAGTCAAAGATAATATACTGTTTTGTCCCTCCAATACACATGGCTTCAGTTTTCTTAATGTTGACTTCGAGACCCCATTTGTCATATTCTTCTATTAGCTTTCGAGTCATGTAACTCAAGTCGTCATGATCCTGAGCAATTAGTATTTGGTCGTCAGCAAAACATAAGGTGTACAGTGTAGTTTCGTCATTGAGAGGGATTTTCATGCCATTACATTTTCTTTTCCACAGCTTGAGTGCTTGTTCCAGAAAAATTTTGAAAAGGGTAGGCGAAATACATCAACCCTGCTTTAGTCATTTCGTAACCTTAAATCCCTAAGATATCATTGATCCAGTTTTAATTTTTGCAGTTGTTCCATTATACAGACTTTGGACTGCTTTGATAAGACCATGCTTAATGTTGATTTGTTGTAGGGTTGACCATAGTTTACTGAGCGGTACACTGTCATATGCTTTTTGTAAGTCTACGTACACCTGAACTTCTTTATTGACGGCTGTTTCTCTCTCAATAACTTGCGTCATAGAGTACAAGTGGTCAACTGTGGATCCACCAGCTCTAAAACCAGCTTGCTCTTCTGCTTCGTAATCTCTATAGTCATTTTCTATTTTGTTCTTAATAAGTTTCCCATATATCCTACTTGTTGTGCTGTTTACCGCAATTTCTCTGTAATTTTCACACTGATCATTGCTGCCCTTTTTGTGGATAGTTGACATGATAGATAATTTCCATTCTTTTGGTAATTCGGCCCCATTCAAGCAGTCTAAACACAGTTTTCTTAACTATTCCTGGAGTTTGTCTATACCGGCTTTCACTAATTCTGCAGGGATGTCACCAGGACCAGGGGATTTTCCTTTTTTTAGGGATTTGGTTGTTTCTTATATCTCTGATTTACTTATTTGTAATGGTGATGAATATACTTCGGCAAATATGCAAATAAAAATGTAGAAAATATGCGCATAAATATGCACGTGTTTACCCGAAAATATGCAAATATTTTACAAAATATGCATACAAATAAATAAAAAAAATCGTAAAATAGTAACAATTTTATTTAAAAAAAAGTGTACATAACTAAATATTTCCTAATTTTTTCACTATGTAACAAAAAACAAAATTTGTTTAATTTACTGTTTGTATTTTGAGAACGATTTCCGAATTGGAAATTAAAACGTCAATTTACATTTATTTTAAGTAACTACATCATTTTTAAGTATGAATAAACTTATTTAGAATTATGGTAACAATAAATGACCAAGTGGTGTTCAAAATTTTCTAACAAAAACTTGTGGCTTCTATCTGAGTACATATATTTATATATGGAAAAACTTCGTTCAACATCAACTGATGTAACGGGAGCATTTTTCAAAATAACCAAAACATTTGGTTCTAAATTAATTGTTTCCGAAATATTTCCAGCTAGAACACTGACTACTTCAGAAACAATATGGTAACCTTTATTTTTTTCCATAGTAGCTTCAAATTTTTATAAAATATCTTTTCCAATATGACCTCTAACGTTCCGACAACATGACGCAAATTCTTTTATTAATGCTGTACTTTCGAACAATGACCGTTTTGGTGATTCTAACTGAGTAATTGTTTTTTGAACAAAACTAAAATTTGATTTTAGAAATGAAAGTTCTTGTTGAAGCAAGTTACTCTGAAAAGTTTGTTTAGAATCCAAAAGAGATTGGGAACTTTCATCTGTTAACGTATCAATTATGTTCTTTATTTTAACAAAATGATCTGCATAAAAATTAGCTGCTTCTAACCATGTTCCCCATCGCGTTAAAATAGGTTGTGGTGGAAGAGGAATGTTAGGTAGCATTTCTTTATAAAGTTGAATTCTTATAGGAGATTTAAGAAATACTTTTTTGACACTGGATATCATGGTATTTACAAGAGGAAACTTTTTTTGTATTTCCTCTGCAACTCTGTTTAATCCATGCGCTACACAAGTAACATGTATTAAATGTGGGAAAAATATTTTTAAATTTTGTCCTGCTTTCACCATATAAGGAGCAGCATCCGATAAAATAAGCAGTAATTTATTAGAAGGAATAGTTGTCGGAAGAAAAAAAGTTGCTAATGTTTCTTGTATAAAACGCGAAATTGTTAAAGCATTTGTTTTCTCAAGTTGCTGGCATGAAATAAGATGAGATTTTGGTAAGGTATCTTCTTTAAGAACACCAATCAATAAATGAGCAATATACCTTCCTGAGGAATCAGTGGTTTCGTCTACAGATATGTAAAAATAATTATCTGCAATTTCTTCCTTAATATTAATTAACACCGACGAGTATAGCCCGTTCACATTATTTCTTCTTAGAGACCGATCACTTGGAACATTAAGTTTGCAATATTTTTTTAGAAACGAACTAAAATTTACATTTGCTAATTTTGAAAGCGGTATGTTTGCAGACACTAATGCGCGACACAAGTCTTCATTAAAAGTTTCTTGCTTATCTAATTTTTTTGAAGTAGATTGGAAACATTTAGCCATTGAAGTTTGATGTTTTCCTCCTATTTTTCCTTTTTTTGCAATGTGTGAAGCAGTTCTCACATGTTGGTCTATCTGAAATTTCTTCTCACATGCTATCTATAAATAAAAATAAAAACCTTTATTTTAACCCAACCTTTAAAATATAAAAATATACAAGGTGTTTTTGGTTAATCAAATAACTGTTTTGAAAAAAAAAACACTCGCTAAGTGTTTTAAATGCAGTATTAATCCACAAATTAGTTTTTGTTACTAACCATTAGTACATCATATAACTTATTTTGAAATTCAACAAAAGTTTTTTTTTGTTAATTCAATTACAATAAAAATAATTGTGTTTTAGAATAGCTGACTTCATAAAAAAAAGTAAAGGTGAAAATTTTTTCTAAATACACACCATTGTATTGTACCATGGACAATTTTTTCTCACTAAATGAAGCTATTTTTCATTTAAAAACAACCTACGAGTACTAAATTTCAAGTAAATACGTTTATTGGTTTTAAAGTTATTGTTGTTATTAACTAAAAGAATTTAATTTTTTTTAATTTTAACACCCTGTATCTCGAAAAGTAAATAAGTTTGACCCCTCATTAACTATATCGTTTTGTTCAATTTTTCGAGAAGTATCTACAGTCAAACGTTGTAAGTGTCATTTGGAAACACCCTGTATGTATGAAATATTAGATATTTAATAGAAAATATTAGATTTTTCTCATATCCATAGACAGCTCTTTATAAGGTTTAATCCAAGTTGAAGCACTGGTTGTTTTAGGCATTATAAAATCACAATCTTCCTTTTTGTTACGCACAACGAGTGTTTACGCTTTGAATATCAAAACAAAAATGATTTACAAATCTGAGCATCAAATTAGAAATATTTAGGTATCTAATTCAATAAACTGGGAGATTTTGGAAAATCCCTAAATTAGGAACAAAACTATTAGCCGTTTACCTGCTGTTACGATACAATAAATTGTAGATAGATTTGGGGATTAGATCATAAAATGCAAATGAGCGAACCCTTAGCGATTATCCATTAACTGAATGCCTCAGTGACCGAGACTTTCTAAGAATGTTGAGGGCTACTTAAATTGATCTTCTTTGAAATTGTAAATGTTTTGTACCTGTAGAGATTACGTACTTAGATCATTTCTTGATTAAAATGACTACAAAATTTTATACAAGAATTGAAATAAATTGGTATGTTTAAAAATTTTCAAACACAGTATAAAAATCTGAACTTTTATGCACTTTATGCAAACTTTTATACAAATATGCCAAAATATGAAATATTTGCATAAAATATGCACAATATGCAAAATATGCAGTATGCATATTTGTCGAAGTCTAGTGATAAATTTATACGTATACCTATCGTGTTGCCTTCCATGTTAGTAAATTCTGGTCTTTGTTCTGCTATTAATTTTTTGAAATATTCTTCCCATTTTTCTGTTCTTATTGGTGATATAACGTCTTTTTTCTTATTTTTTCTCATAATTTTAATCAATTTCCAACTCTCTGTGCTTCTTCTACCTCATATGTAGGTGTTGATCTTTTGGCAGTTCTGTTCCCATGATTCGTTCATTTTTGAGTTATCTATTTTCTTAGATTGGCTTGTACTTCTTTGTACATTCTTTTATCGTTTTCTGTTTCTGTTGTTAAGAATGTTTGGTATTTCTGACATTTACCTTTAGTTTCCTTCTCTAATTTATATAATTTATATATAATTTAATATATAATTTCTCAGACATTTAGACGATGCAAAATACAATAGACAGCCATTTTAACATCAGTCGCAACTCTGTTTTTTTTTAATTTGTTGACTAGTGTATCATTTCTTCCAAAGGAACTGAAGAGTTTGGAATAAATAAAATTTATGCTCGATATCGGTAATTTAAGAACAATTTGCAATTTTTTTTCAATTAGACGGACATAATTGCACATAAAAACATAGTTTTTAGTTCATACCAGTGGTTCATAACCTAAACTATAGTGAATAAAAACATTTGGATAAACAACATTAATAATCTGTTTTTTGTCGCTTGTAGTATCTCACTCACAGAACAGATTAATTAATACAAGGTCTCTGAAGAAGAATTAAACAGTAGCCATATTTACTGTGATTACTTAAAAAACTGTTTTATATTATCTCCAGCTGAACTGTATGACGTCTTCTACTCATTTTTTGCCAGCCATCATAAATTTAGTGTGACTTCCTGATGTACACAAAGTTTTGTATAACAGATAATTTTTATGCACAATTTAACTCGATCCTTCCTGTGATCCATTACCATACAATAGAAAATTGTCCGAATAGGAAATTTATTTGTCACATTACCATAATATTGTGTAGATGCTCAAGGTTTTACACCTCGAATATACAGAGTTGTATGTTACATTTTATGATTCAGACATTTTTATTGTACAAGAAAAAAAAAGTATACTTAAATTTAATTTTCCAACTAAAACATAATATCCGTATTACGACATCCCGATAATTTGTATGCAACTCATAAAAATAACATTTTTTTCTTGTTTTATGAATGTTGAGCGAAATCGATTAGACATACGTTAGGAATGTCCTACGGTTAATTTTCGCAAGAGACTCCTGGTTCGAAAAAATACAAAATTTAATTTTTATTACAAAAAAATTACTTTTGTATTAAAATACACAAATGTGACTTTAAAGGTTTATTTAATACAGTTTGCTTTGGTGGTACAAATTCGACTGGAGCATCCCATTCCTGGCGCTTCTCCCAAAGTTTCTGTAGTACATCATCACCATCAATCAGCCCTGAGTTGTCCATTGTTGAGCATAGGCCTCCTCTAGACTTTTCCATCTGCTTCTGTTCCATTCTTTTGAGGTCGTCGGTCCATCGCGTTAAGGGTCTTCCTCGGCTTCGCTTGTCAGCCCATGGTCTCCACTCAAGCAATGTTTTTGTCCAACTGTCGTCTTTCATTCTTGCAACATGTCCTGTAATATGTTCGATAATGTCTTCCACTCCGGTTCGTCTACGAACTTCCTCGTTTCTTATTATATTTCTTAAGCTTATTCACAGCATTGATCTCTCCATATTTCGTTGTGTCCTTCTAAATTTTTCGGCTGATGTTTTTGTGAGAGTTAAGGTTTCTGCTCCGTACGTGAGGACTTGTAGAACGCACTGGTCAACAGCTTTTCTTTTTAAATGGATCGGTATATTTGTTTTAAATACGTCTTCTATGTTTCCGAATGGAGCCCAACCCAGACTTCTGTAGTAACAGTTTGGGTAACAGAGACACTGGAGAGGTAAATCCAACAGGGTCAAATATACTCGGAGGTATGGAAAGCATCAGTATCTTAGTTATGGAACATTTTAATTCCATTACTTGAAAAGTTTCACTATTGATTTTCAGAGTGTCTTTTGAGGAGTCCCAGAGAACACCAAGAACAGGGACAACTGTTTCTGTATTACCAGAGGCCTCCCACCCTCTTAAGTCCATCTTAGCTTCCTCCATAAGGACGGTTGCTTCTGAAAAAAACACTTTTAACTTATTTTCATTAGTAACACTAATCACACAATTATCCACATAAAACCCAGTCACAAGCTTTTCAATTGTGTTTTCAGAACACGGATTATCATTCCATACCATCAGAAGAAATGGGCTATAATTGGCTCCAAAAACAACCCTCAGGTTGTTCAGAATCTCAGAATTCTGTCTTTGGCTTCTATACACCATGTAGCTTCGCCTATTTTTAAGAGTTTGAAGTGTTTGTTTGTCTTTGTGTAGTGTATTGCGATGTTCCATTTTTTATTTATGACATTCTACTCTTATCGGGTAGGCCGCAATTGACGAAGTGCCCTTGAAGATGATCTAGTGATCGAAACTACTTGGGCAAGATTAATTTAATACCGTGCTCGATATTTGCCTTTTATAATTAGTTCATTTATTCGAGCATTCAACCTTACATCTCTGTATATATTGTTGAGTGTGCTTTTCTCTTATTTATTTGTTTTTTCTTTTCTTCAAGTTGTTTCTTTGGATACGGTCTAATTTGACTCAGTCGATGTGGGAAGAACTTAAGACGAGCCTGGAGGTGTTTTATTAATATTTTTTTTTACTACACAGCTTGATGTCGAAGGAATTTGCAAGATTATTTCAGTGTTTAATTTGGTATGGTTTACTTGATATGGTATCACTAGAACTAACGTCTTTGTTTTCCATTAATGGTTTATCGGTTACCTCGCTTGGCATAAAATCTGTATCACTGAATACAAGTCGATTTATTGGCCACAGACCAGTATTTTTAAACTAGCTGGTTATATTTTTAATTATGAATGCACATTCATATGCCTTCTTAGCCAAACGGTCCAAATACGGCAACATCTAGTGGCTGAGTTCTATGTATCGTATGAGGTGAAAAATATAGTAAAACGATCCCTTTTCTGAACACAATTTAATGGTTTCTATAGATATATGGGATTCGTGGTTGTCCAAAAGCAGAAGTACCTTACTTTCCACAGAACATTTTACAGAATTCTCAAAGTGTTTTAGTACTTTTGGGAAACAGTCAGACGTCATCCATCCTTTCTTATTCTCTGACGCCATGGCAGATATTGGGTATTCGTCGCCTAAATATTCTTTATGGTTTCTAATTCTAGGATACACAAAGACTGGTGGTACTGCACAAGTCACAAGTTCACCTCTCTCCTGTGAAGAAATGAGAGCCACTCGTTTTTTGCCTTTTGAGGCAACAACAAGTAGCAGGTGGTATAACTATCGTTATGCCAGTCTCGTCCAGATTCCAGAATCTGTTCCGGCTTAAAGTTGTATTTTTCCAGGATCCTGGCATACTTGGTAAAAAAATCTTCTATAAGTGGTTTATTAAAAGCCATCGACCTACTCATACTGGTATTTTCGTTATGATATTTTTTCATAAAGCAACGTAGCCACTCCAGACCTAAAAAATATTTGGATATGAACTTATTACAAATGGACAAATTATTGAATATGCAAAGCTTTTGAATATTTGCCTGAGCCAGAATTTCTTCAATTTTAACAATGAGACATTTGTTCAACTCGACGGACTTGCAATAGTTCCCCTCTATCCCCAATTCTAGCAGATATCTTTTTGAATGATCTTGAATCTAACAAAATAATGAAAAATAATCCCTTTACTAATTACGTTAAGTTCTACTCGAGATATGTAGATGATACATTTATAGCATGGGGTGGTACTCTTAACAATCTACATTCCTTTTTAGATTACCTTAATCAATTACACCACACCATTAAATTTACTTTGGAGATTCAAGATGACTTAAACAGCTTAAATTTCTTAGACTTAACATTAACATTAAACAATAGCACGATTGTTCTTGATATTTATAGAAAGCCAACCCACACTGGTACAGTTATACCAGCAGACTCACATCCTCCTATTCAACACAAAATGGCAGCATTCTACAGTTACATTAATCGTTTAATATCGTTACCATTAACTTTAACATTATTCAATAAAGAATTAAAAATAATTCAACAAATAGCTATAAACAGTGGCTATTCCAATACTCTAGTGAATAAAATTTTACACAAAAAGACAAATAGAATGCTCTACATCAAGTATATACACAACATTTTAATGAAATAGTTGAACAAAAACAAAAAAAGACTTTGATGACTATATAAATATCTCATTTGAAACTGCCTCAAATTTAGGACTAACTTTCTTAAATAACAAGGACAAACGTAACTCACTTGAGTATAGCGGAGTGTACAAGTTGAGCTACCATACCTGCAATGCATGTTACATCGGTAGAACCTGTAGATCCTTCAACATTAGACTAAGAGAACATCTTAGATATATAGAACGTCCAACATCAGGTCAATCACATTTCTCCCAAAATATCCGTCAAACAAACCACATCTTTGATCCACAAACAGACTTCACAATCCTTTATACTTGTAATAAAGGCTCCTCATTAAATAACCTGGAACATTTAGCAATTTAAAACCATTAAAAAATCACACAGCAGTTACACTAAATGCACAATTGGAACTGGAATACACACCAGTATACTCAGTAATAATATAAAATTTGATATAAATAATATTACCTGATCCTAGTCCATTTCTTGTTTCTACAGCAAACCCATATACTTATAGAATTGTTGCCACGAACATCAACTTATCATATTAGATTTCCATATATTATCCTTTATCATCACACATTTTTCAGAAGTAACTTTAATATCATGGTCAAACAACATTTTATTTCGAAATCAAATGCATTTGATATAGTTCTTAGATTGTTTAAATCTTCTACATCAAAATTAAAATCTGGTCCCTATAGATCTACTTCCTTGTTCACATAATTTCTTTAACATATTACCAGAAACAATATTTTTCGTAAAACTACATTAAATATCAGTATTGAACTATGGTACCTTAACTTATTAAACCCACAATTATTATTACATTCTATCTGGTCCCGAAATATACTCATCTTACAAAATATTTGATTTCAAAATCAACACGTGGTTTGAGGGTTTCCAACATAACATAAAAAAATCGTTCAGACTAGTAGTATTAATTAAATACATCTTTACTATTCACAATCATATGCAAATTTACATTTTCAAATAGAAATATTAACTTTCATAAACAGATATTATTTAAAAAATGTTTTAAAGTGTTACTTAAATTATTGTACAAACTCATCATTGTTCATGTCAGTGTGAGGAGTATTTGTTCATGTGACACGAAAAATTGAAATAAGAATAAATTTGCTTTACACCGGTTTAAATAGAGTACCTTTTACCTGTTGGTATAACCAATTTCCGGTCCCAACTGTCAGATATTAGTATTTCCAACTAATTATTGAAGGCTTAATAATTCAGTCAATTTCTGGAATTCATAAACTAATTACCATCAATAATTATCCACTTATTACTTTAGTTACATATTAATATATCAGAACTTGAATTAAATATCTAAAAATATTTATACACACCATGACAGATAACTCACACCAAGATTATTTTCAAATAAATTTTGTAAATTTGTTATACGTTTTAATTACAAAATGTACATGTTTAGTTGCCAAATAATCACTATAATTTGTTCTGTAGTTTGGACTAAACTTAGTTAGATATAAAGGGAGCTGTATTTCAATTATTCGTATTGTTACATTTAAATTAAATTTATTAAAGATTGCTAAAGTATGCCAATATTAAACACACTAATTTACTTTGGATATCTTAATTAAGACAATTTAGAGACATTCATTAATATCAGCATATTTCATAAAACTAGATAACTTAACTTACAGTATTGGGAAATAGAAGAAAAACTGTCACATTTTAACTTACATATGTCAAATTTACCTCTAAAATCTAATAGATAACATAAAAAACCCATTGTCTCCAAGACTAAGATGTAATGCATAAATGTCCTTTTCCTTTTTAAATTTAATGTTTGTTTCGTCCCTTCTAAGTGTTTTATGTTCCTGTGTGTTTAAATTGT